>OX463781.1:34209036-34386536 GCA_949825025.1 Siphlonurus alternatus
AGAGAGAGAGAGAGAGAGAGAGAGAGAGAGAGAGAGAGAGAGAGAGAGAGAGAGAGAGAGAGAGAGAGAGAGAGAGAGAGAGAGAGAGAGAGAAGGAATGTCCAGAAAATGTCATTTAGCACGTTTATTATTAGACACCTGCAATTTACAATAGAAAGTTAAATTTCAGTCGAAGTCCGCATTTAGTAAAATCATTATAACAACCACAACACACTGCCAATAATAAAATTTATGTACATGACCGGCGATACTCGCTGAATTAAGGGCGTTGAAAAATTTTCTATCAGGGTTTCGAAAAAATTAATTAGTTGAACTATATAATTTCCATGTAAGTTTTCAAAAAAAAAAAGGTTGACGAGCCCCTCCCAAGGAGGCAACTTTCAGGGTCGGCTTAACCCTGACATTCAGCCAACAATATAACTTTTAGTATGTACGCGGCTACATGAAGATTGTTTGCAACGCCCCTCAAGAGAATAACATTCGGCGACGTCAATTGTTCCGTATATTGTTTTATACTGTATATAATGAGACACCACCATGTATCATGACACTAATGACTCATAACTTATAATATATATATATATATATATATATATATATATTGTTATTTAAATTTTTGAAGGTTGACAAAACTATATACAAAATTAAAATTACATTTAAAAAATCAGAGCAATGCATGCATGGGCAAAATATGACTTTTCTATTGCATATTAACAAGCCATTTTCATCATTTTTTTTTCTATGCATGAATCCAAAAACAATTTATTAAAATTTTGATTAAAAAAAATCACAACGTTATAGGTCCTGTGACATTTTCTATATGAAACTCTTATTTATTTGCTATAATGTGGGAAGTATGAGAAAAAAGTTACAAAATTAAAAAGAAAAAAAAAGTCCGAAGAAACGATATTGGATAACTTTTGTAATTTATGTTCAGTAGAAATAACATCATGTTAAAAGGGATATTTTTTCTTTACACATAACAAAGGTCAGGAGAGATCATCAACTTATATTAAATGGACATATCATGACGGTCGCAAATATCCTCATATGTTTCTACAGCTAATTTTCCCCGTCAACTATTATGTTGCGCGTCTTATCAATGCTGGCCTGCTGCTCGATGTCGCAGTATAAAGATTTTCCTGGGAGGAAGCGAAAGTTCTGCAACTGCGGCTTTCATACAATACCACAAACATAAATAATGAGCTTGATGATAATTAATACTTCCCCTTTGCTCATGAGATTTTTTTTTCTAACAATTTATTATAAAAATAGAATAAATAAATAAATAAATAAATAAATAAATAAATAAATAAATAAATAAATAAATAAATAAATAAATAAATAAATAAATAAATAAATAAATATTGATTTATGTACGTACACCTCTGTGGACAGCACGAACTTAGCTATAATGTTGTAGTTTGTCAACTGCTGCTCAAAAAACCATTATAATTACTTTATTTTCTTTGGAGTTTGGAGCCTATATAAGCTGGTAATATTCTGTTGAAATGTATAAAACTCTAAATGTAAGAATAATAATGAAATCCGTGCATGTGCATGTATTGCTCCTTTAAACTCCAGAACCTGTTATACACTTTTCAATTGACTATTGTGCCGTTTAATCAGTTTTTCATTTATACACAACAAATCAAATTAATTATATAGAGCTAAGTTTCATGTTGATTTTGTTTTATGTATATAGCTTCCTTAAAAATTTGCAATTAAATATTATTTCACGTAATTTAATAAATTTATTCCTAGCTTTTGGTACAATATAATAATATTTTCCGTATCGGTTGTACATTTACGAAAGACACTGATAACTGAGACTATCATGCGAGTTCAAAACAAGTCAATTTTATGGTTGCACTTTCTTATCTCGAATTTTGGAAGTAATATTTGTCAGAAATATGTTTTATTTTGCACTGTGGCGGTCTCAATTAACCATTGTTTCCCTCAGCAAGCAGTAAGCTTGCGACGGCGAGCATCCGTGGTCCAGCTGATCCAGACACACGAGATGAGTGTGCGATGACGTCACACCTTTCACGATATTTGCAACAATACTCGAGTACACTAATCGTGCATACAACTAGGTCTTGTATTAAAAGTATTATTACTATAATTAGCATGATGAAAAAAAAAAATCAATATATTATGGAGCTATGTTAGCCTTGCCATTAACCAGCAATCAATTAATTGCTTAGCTAAGAGCTGGTATTCAAGAGAGCCGAGAGCAATAAAGTCTTGCGAAATAAAATAAAACGGTGCGGTGACAACATCTTTCAACGCTGCGTTGTTATGGCACGATTCGTCACATTTTACTAAAGGTTTCTTATGTAAATGATTTTTTTTCCTAGAATTTCTAGAGAGACTCAAATTTTTATATTTGTTATCGTCCTGGTAGCGTGAAATGAGTATACATATTCACTCTAATTTAAATAGAAAAAAAAAAGTGCATGGCAGCAGTGGCAGCAGTATGAATAATATATAATAAGGATTATTTTTTTATAATAATTTACATAGTACAAGTCATGGATGTGTGCTCATTTTACGCTACCATGATGAAATATTGAATATTTAATTACTATATTATATATCTTTGCATTTATATTACCAGAAACTTATTGTAAATTTTATGTGAATACGGTATAGAACTGATATTCCGTTCGTTATTTTGTTTTACGGTTTATTATAAAATACAACTGGAGGGACTGAAATTAGCTAGTTAAGTGCATGGTTACTTCTGACCAGACGAGTTCTTATCGACTGCGTATCAGGACAGGCAGAACGTTATAATGTTGTCCAGATTTGTTGACAGCCCCAGTAAACATTGCAGTAAGATGTGTATTTGAAAGCAACGTTCCTTGATTGAAAATAAGGGAGGGGCCATCACAAAGGAGTTCAAGATCGCTTTACAAAGACTTCAGGGTAACGCGCCCAGCACAAGCAGGGGTAATGTTTGGCTTGTCCCGAGGTGTACAAGAACGAACCACTCTTAAAAAACAAATGCAGAGACGACAGTGGATTGTTGCTAGCTGTATAATTTTCAACAATAAATAATTCAAGTGTAAGACAAGTGAGTTTTTGTACCGATTTGCGATGCTCGTTCGAGGCTACGGATAATAACCTGTTAAGGGGGCGTGGCAAGCACGTGGTTCGACCTTGGAGGTGGCAAGTCCTTTAACTTCTAACTTCTAAGAGAGCGTCGCATGTTCCTAGCGTAGTCTTTACAAACAAACATCCCTGAAAATATAATATTTTATTTTATAGCTATATTGTAATATATTATATTATACAGTACATTAATATATAATACATGATATAATTATATGATATTCTCAAACCTTTTTTTTCCCCAGCAACTGCATTGCATGCAAGTGAAATGTATTAATAGCAGTGGTAATGCAGTTATTATATGTTTATACTAGTACGTTGTGTGTTGCATGTTTACGTATCAGAAAACACAAATCGAAACCAACGAAAAGATGAACTCAGGGAGGAGATCCCCTAGCCGTGGAGTCACGCGGCACAAGGTCACCCCGTGTCCACGATGTCCACATTTGTGATTCAAAGTGCATGATAGAGGGCCATAAGGGGCCCATAACACATCAAAGTGACACGTAATACGTCGCAATAGCATGACGTCCTCACTACACGGCCACGACAACACACCACGCACCAACACTCGAACACACGGTGATTCGAAACACAGACCACACGACACCGAAGAGCCCAAATTTCCAAACGAAACCTCACGGGCGACGTGCGCTGCCGAAACGGTGTCCGGTGTCCGGAACCGAACACGACTCGGCAGCAACAAAAGTTCACCGGGCAAAGACCTCCACCGGCCAAGGCCAGCGCAGGGCACCGGAAGAGCTCGGAGGCCGAAAAACCCCAAAAATCTAGATAAAAAAATTCACCCCCAGTCCCCCCCCGGACGTGGATTTTTTATTATTTTCCTGGTTACGGCGGCCACCCCCAGGAACCCCCAGGAAAAGTTTCGTCGGGTTCCGACGAACCCAGACGCTCGCCCAAAGGAAGTGCGTCCCAGCATAGGAAAACGCTGGTTAATTTTGGGGTCCCGAAAGTGATGTTTAATAATAAGGATTAAGGATTGACCTCAGTTGATTGAGATCTCGGAATCGGCCCCTTTAAATGCTACAAGATTTGCAGAGAACTTAGAACTCGCCATCAATAGTTGACATGTAAATTTTGAAGTGGATCGGTTTTATCAGTTTTGAGAAAACTGAGGTAGAAATTTAACATTGGCCTTATGGACGGAAACCGGGAGTGGAGCTATTGTGAGGAAACCGTCCCCTTGAATCTGCTCAAACCATAAGCGATTAAGTTTTAGAGCATTCTCGAAATTTTAAAATTTATTTCATTGGATTCCGTCTGACAGAAATTTCCTTTGACTCGCGTTAGTAACTGAGGTCAATCGTTAATTAAGGTGATAATTTTCTAGTGTGTATACCCTAAATAAGACATCGCTCCAGAAAATTTTCTCGTAGATAGATGAAGATGAACATTGGACATATAATTACAGCTTCGATATATTATGTATTTTTCAAATAATTCGTCGATGCTATATTATGCTTATCAAAATTTGTTAACCAGAGAATTGAGGGAATCTTTTTTCATTCAAGAGCGATGATCACGCATATGCTAGTATATTAAAATATAAAAAAAAAATCAGTATTATAGAAATTTAATGTTAAACGAAAAACTACTGCCGTGCATGATGCGGGGACAGTAGTGATAATGATAAGTTAGCAAAATCTCCCTCAAGAAGGGGAATGTAAACAATGAAAATATTCTAAGTCCATGTAAACAAATGAAAATTTTCTAAGTCCACAGCCAGCTCGTACGACTCCAGGGATTTAGTATAATATATATATTATATATAAAAAAATATAAATTTAATATAAAATTAAGAAATCTTTTAATTTTTACGGGACAATTAAATTATGATTTTTTTTTAAAAGAAAATTTGCCAGCTCGTACGACTCCAGGGATTTTTTGTTTATATATATTTATATATATAAATTAATTTAAAAGAAAGTTTTGCTACCTTGTACGACTCCACTGAGTCGGATATGTAATATAATATATGTAAGATAATTAGAAATGACAATGTTAACTTTTTACTTTCTGGACTTAGTAATTTTTTATATTTTTATCATAAAAAAGATTTTTATTATTTAAATAATTTTTTCTTAATAAATATAATGAAATTATACTTTTTATGACTGGATGTGCTGCCTTCATATATGATGAAAATGATAGAAAGAGGTATGCGGTGAAAAAATCCGCGAATATATTATTCCATGTGCGTCGTATGAGAACGTCTATATTTATCACTGTAGCTACTGCTTTCTTTGCAGTATTTTAATTGTGAATCACATTTTTTATTACCACATTACTGCGCATGTGTCAACGTTTTGGAGACTATATAAACGAGTGAACTGTATTAAATTTTATCATACGCTCTGATACATCAACCAAGTACACTAGTGAAAATGGAGCCGTCATCTCAGTCTGTTAGTCCTGATATCTTCAAAGACACAGAGGAAGCCGAGGCCGAAGCCCCGACGAGATCCATCACGCCTACTTCAAAGTCTGCAGATTCTCTTGTGGAAATTATTCCAAATACACCACCTACGAGTACCATCAGTTCTAAGATCAAGTCTGGCATCATCATTAACTTCAAAACCATTACGCTAGCTCAAGAGTGTCCAGAGTCTCCTGTGAAAGCAGTTTCACCTCAAGCTCCAGCTGACACTCCCGTCAGCTCTGACACCCAGGAAGCTCCTACTTTTGACACCAACTCTGGAACCATGACCAGTTTCACTTCTGTTAAAGAAAAGTCTGAGAATGAGGATGAAGAAGGTGAAGTGACTGACTTTGAGAGTGGTGGGGAAGAAGAAGTGGAGGAAGAAGAAGACGATGCTGATGATAAACCACTCACAACTCCCGCTAAGCGATTCAAAAAGCAGATGCAAGACCTTGGAAAAGTTCATACTCCAAAGGTTCCGAGGAAGAGGCTGCTCATCAAACCCACGGGCGATTCATGTATTTGTGAGGCCATGGAAGTGGAGCAGCGAATGAATGGTGAAAAAGCATTTTACATTGATGACTACCACATGGAAGCAGAGTTCATGGAGAAACGTCGCAAGCTTGCAGTTGAGGAAATTTTACTGAGTGCTGACTACCACATTGGACTTGACATGTCAATCCGTGTGTGTCTGCTGAATGATGCCAACCTGAGCGTGAATGACAGAGTCATAATTGTTATTCAGCAGGGAACCAATGAGATTCGCCTACCTGCCATAAAATTTCTCAAGAGCGGAATTCCTGCCATCAGCCGTGGGCTGATCTACAAGTGCGAGATTGAGGCCATAGAATTCACTGAGGACGAGGAGGACGCTGATGAGGAAATTGAAATCTGCAATGGAGCTGCCTACTGCTACTTCCAGAAGGACAAAATGAGTCGCTGGGCACTGATTCGTCAGTACATTGGTGACACTGTGGCTGAGAGGATCTACATATCAGCCATGACATGGGTTGAGCTGAAGGGCCTTCTGCAAGTGCTGAATCTTACAACTGAGCACTACCTCAACCTTTTGGTGCAAGGCCGAGGTGTAAATGAGCCCATTGAAAATGATGGGTCACCAACAAGGCTGCGCCGGGCCCTGTTTGATTGTTAGATGCTTTTACGACAATAGTCGTAATGTGTAGTTGCTTAGATAGTGTTATTAAATTAACATAGATGTTTTTTGCATGCAAAGTATAAAAATAATATTTAGTTGAAAAATAAAAAAATGAGATGTAAACAATAAAGTGAATAAAAACCAAACCAAAACATAAAATAAATCTTGTTATTTATATAGTATAGCATCCCTGATTTTTATATATAAAGATATAAAAAAAGTAGCAACATAAGAAAATAGTCAGTATAAGAAATGGACTTGAGGTTGAAACATCCTTTCACATCATGTGTGGCTGGTCCAACATCTTCAGGAAAAAGTTATTTTGTTCAGCAATTTATAATTAATGGATTAAAAGGATGTGACACAAAGTTTGAAAATATACTTTGGTGCTATTCTGGTTGGCATCCAGAAATACCATCATTGGATGGTATAATAAAATTTCAAGAAGGTCTTGATGATATTGTAAGGGAGGATAATAGTTTACCTAGACTCATTGTGATTGATGACTTGATGCGAGAAAGTGGTGCTTCTATTGTTGACTTATTTACAAAAGGTTCACATCATACCAACACTTCAGTTATTTACATCACACAAAATATATTTCATCAATCTAAAGGAGCTCGAGATATAAGTTTAAATACACATTATCTTGTTTTATTTAAAAATCCAAGGGACTACACACAAATTTCACACTTGGCACGTCAGATTTTTCCATCAGGACCAAAGTTCATACAAGAGGCATATAAAGATTCTACAACACGAGCTCATGGTTATTTGCTTGTTGACTTGAAACAGTCAACACCTGACCATTGTCGTGTGCGTACAAACATTTTAGGGGAGGAAGATCCAGGCTACCCAATTGTGTATGTACCTCAAGCTAATAAAAAGAAGAAAAAATAGATGTAAATTTAACCACAAATGGAGGAGCAACTGACAGAGCAGCAAGTAGCAATATTGAAAATTGTGTTAAATGCTAAACCTGAACTAAGAAATGCTCTTTTAAAGCATGCTGATAAACATTTAGTTTGTACCTTATGTGAATGTGTGCTTAATATTTTACAAGGTAATATAATATTGGACGAGAAACAGAAGAAAAAATACTCCAAGCATAAGACATATTTAAGAAGCATTGTGAAAAAAACAGGCGACTGGAAAGCAAAAAGAAAATTATTACAAAAGGGTGGAAATTTTTTAATACCACTTCTTCTACCAGTTCTGGGTGCATTACTGTCTAAAATTATTTAAATCAACATGGAAGAAGCTACAAAAATGATCCTCGTTCCACCTGAAATTTTTTCAAGACTTGACACAAAACAGCTTTCTGGGATGGATAAAGAAATGCACAGTATACTATATAACACAAATTGTTCTGACGAGTTAAAATGGAAAATGTACTCTCAAACTTTACATAAATATTTACATTTTGTGAAAGAAAAAGAAAAAGCTATTGAAATACCACTTATAAATAAAAAACCACAACCAGATGCAGATCCAGTTGAAGAAGCCCTTATTGAAAATAAAACTTTACTTCCAACAAAAGATGCTCAAGTAATACATTTACTTAAAAAAGCGTTACCAAAAACTATGAAAGACAAAGGAATAGAGCTATTAAATATATTAATGGCTGGGCCTTTTGTATCCTGGAATGAAACGGGAGAAATTAATGTTAATGGCAAAGACATTAAAAATTCAAATATAGTTGATCTTATATGTAACGCTGTCAAGTCCAGGGGCAATGCTAACCCAGCAGGTTGGCAGGAGTTTACTAAGGCTGTTATTGACTCCAATGTGCCACGACAATTTTTGGGAAAAAATATACAGGATTCTTACTTGACTGCTGTAAACAGTGCTCCTGTGACTCCTCAGCCATCAACATCAAGGACTCCTGTAGTTCCTACAGTTGCAAAACGTAGAAAAATACATTATTCACCCTATGCAAGTACTTGGACAAAATTTAAACTATGAGCAAATTACTTTCAAAGATATATTTTGATACAAAACATCCTGCTGGATATAGTAGCTACAGTACACTTCGGAAGCATGTGCCTAAGAGCATTTCAGACAAAAAAATTAAAGATTTTTTAAGTGGTCAGGAAGCGTACACTCTCCATGCACCTGCAAGAAAAAAATTTAAACGAGACATTGTTTTTGTTACTAATATTGACGACGTTTGGCATGTGGATTTAGCTGACATGCAGAAGTTTAAGCAGGAAAATGATGGTGCTTGCTATATACTTATAGCCATTGATGTCTTAAGTAAGTTTGCAATGGTGCGTGTGTTAAAAAATAAGTCTGCTGAAACAGTTAAAAGTGCACTAGAAGATATTATAAATAAAGTAGCACGCAAGCCATTGAAAATTTGTGTTGATAAAGGACTTGAATTTAAAAACAAAATTTTGAAAACATTTTTAAAAAATAGTGACATTGGTATGTATAGTACTGAAAATGCAGACATCAAGGCTTGCGTGACTGAGAGGTTTATACGCACATTAAAAACAAAGCTGTGGAGATATTTTACACATAGCAACAGTCATAGGTATGTTGATGTACTTCAAGACATTATAAAAGGATATAACGCCACTGATCATAGTAGCATTGGCACAACACCAGTCAGTGTGAATGAACACAACTTTTTATCTGTCTGGAAAAAATTATATCAACATCAACTTCCAATAGATGGAACAAAACCAAAGCTGCAAGTTGGTGACAATGTTAGGATAAGTAAAACAAAAAAAGCATTTAGTAAAGGTTATGAAAATAACTATTCAAAAGAAATATTTGTTATTAATAATGTACTGCAGAGGAGACCTATAATGTATGAACTTTGTGACTTACAAGGTGAAAAAATAGCTGGTCGATTTTATGAATGTGAACTTCAAAAGGTTGGCTTACCTGAGTTTCATAAAATTGATAAAATCATTAAAACCAGAGGAAAAGGTGACAGAAAGGAGCTGTTTGTCAGTTGGATTGGTTACCCCGAGAAGTTCAACAGTTGGATCAGTGCCAGCAATATTAAAAAATAAAAAATGGAGGACGAATTTTATATTACATTATTAAGCGACTCCTCAGCTACATTACATCCAAAAAACACCACATCCTGCTTTACCAATAAGCTGCAAAAGAGAATTGTTCTTCATGAAGCATGGGAAGTTGCTGTTCATGAAATACATTTTCCAATGACTTTATGTAATTTTTACGGTCAAAACAGCAGAGCGTGGACCAAGCATGGTGGCATGACAAGAAAAAGATGTATTATTCAAGATACTTACACACTTAATGTTGAAAACATATTACAAAAAATTCAAGAAGATTTGGATTATGAATACACATTTAAACTTGATAAAAATAGAGTTTTATGTACCTCAGATATTGTGGATGATGTGAGACTTAGACTCACAAGGACTTTGGCTATGCAGTTAGGATTTCCTAATGCAACTGACTTCAGAGGACAGTACATTCAAGCACCCCATTCACCAGATTTTAATGTGGGTATTCCATCGCAAGCTTACTTGTATTGCAGCATAGTAAAACCACAACTTTTTGGTGACAGAGTAAGCAAAATTTTGAAATGTATTACTATAGATATTAATTCATATGTTCATGGTGGCAGTGGTTGTATCTTTTATAAAGTCCCTCAATATGCACCAATAGCACTGAAGGAAATTGATGAAATTTCCATTGATATAAAAGACAGAAATGAAGAACTTTTACCATTCATAAGTGGAACCTGCTCTGTGCTACTACACTTTCGTCGCTGCTCCTCATAAATATGAATTCATATACAACATATTACTTGAAACAAGCTCAATCAGGAGTTGGAAATGCATATTTTCGTGAACAAACAGGAAGAGGCATTGGAAATTTTTTTGGTAAAATGCTTCGCTCAGTATTGCCACTTCTTAAGAGTGGCTTGTCAGCAATTAAGGACGAAGCACTCTCAGGAGGTGTTGGTGTACTTTCTGACACAATAAAACTAGTGCCTATTAAAGAAAGCCTCCAGAATAGAGTAAGAAACATGGGTCATAACTTAACTGAGAGAGCTGTTCAGAAAATGAGTGGTTCGGGAAGAGTATATAAGCGTAAGAATTCAAAAAATAATCAGTCTGCAACTGTAACTAAGAAACGAAAGACCTCTGCTACCTCGAAGAAAAAAAAAGCAACAAAAAAAGTAAAAAAACAAGTGAAACGTCTGAAACCCAAGAAAAAGAAGTGCGTGAAAAAAGCTAAAAGAAAGAATACACAAACATTTTCTGACATTTTTGGCTAACAGATTCAATGGCTTTCATTCATAATAACTCTCCTGAATGTACCAAGAGTGAACTAGACCTATTTGCTCTGCCACCCACACAAATTAGCATTGAAAATTCAGAAGTATTGTACATTAAACCAAATGCTTCAATTGACAACGAAGCTCCTCTTGAGTTTTCTATTCCTATTAGTGCTGATGATTACTTAGACCCTTCACATACATATTTAAAACTCTTGGTTAGCATAAAAACTGATAAAGGAGAAGACATTGTAGCTGATGTTAACAAAGTTGGTCCTGTGAACAATTTTCTTCATTCACTTTTTTCAGAAGTAAGTGTTTCAATGAACAACAAAATGTTGTCACCACCATCACAGTTGTACCCATACAGAGCGTACTTTGAAACATTATTTAATTATAATGTTACAGCAAAGGAAAGTCATCAAACCATGGCTTTATATTATAAAGACACAGCTGGAAAAATGAATGACTTAGACGCAAATGTGGGACTTGCACAACGAAGGGCACATATCAAAGGCAGTAAGCTTGTGCCTCTCCTCGGTCAAATTAAAGTAGACATATTTGGACAAAGTACATTTATTATAAATGGTGTCCCAATAGACATTCTTTTCACCAGATCTAAGCCTGCATTTTGTCTTATGGATTCTGGTGATGCAAAGTATACAATCAAAATTGCAAAAGCAACGTTACTTGTGCGACGAGTGAGAATATCTCCATCAATTCTAGTGGCACACAGTAAGGTGCTGGCAACAACCAGTGCAAAGTACCCTATTAGTCGTGTAGAAATGAAGTCATTCACAATCCCACCTGGTGGTCATAACTTTGGAGAAAAGTTATTCACTGGCCCGACTCCTGTAAGAGTGTTTTTTGGACTCACCAAGAACAAAGCTGTAAATGGAGATTATACATTGAACCCATTTGACTTCCAACATTATAATATGAATTATGTCTCACTTACTCGAGATGGAGTACCAGTCACTACTAGACCACTTGAAATGACATTTGAACCTGCAGCTCCTGACTACATTCTTTCATATTTCCACACATTTCAAGGAACCAGAATTAATTTCAGTGACGATGGTTACCATATAAATAGGGATGAGTATGGAGCTGGAGGGTATGTGATACATACTTTTGACTTGTCTCCAGATTTGTCTTCAAACCTTCACATGTGGAACTTACGAAAGAATAGTGTGATTGAGCTGGAAATACGGTTTGACAAAAGTTTAACAGACACTTTGACTTGTGTAGTTTACGGTGAGTTCCAGAACCTGGTGGAGATATGCAAAGACCGAAAAGTGACAGTTGATTTCTAAATGGAGAGCATACATTATGCTCCATTAACGAACTTGGATATAAGTCGTGTGCTTCAAAGAGACCCCTGCACAAAAAAAATATTCAAAGGTGTTTATGCAGCTGATACGTTGCCAAAGAAGGCAAGGAAAAATAGTGCATACATTGTGAACACAGACAAACAAGATATGCCAGGTGCTCACTGGGTGGCAATTTACTTTGATAATTTTGGTAACGCTGAATATTTTGATTCATATGGGCTACCTTCAATTGTAAAAAGTCATGAACAATTTATTAAAAGAAACAGTGATAATTGTGTAAATAATACTAAAACATTGCAAAGTTTAACTTCATCTGTATGTGGACACTATTGTATATTATTTGTAAGTGCAAAAGCACATTATATTAGTTTAAATAATTTTATTCATAACTTTCATTGTAATGATGTTTATTCAAATGATGCATATGCAATCCTTGGATTTCGATTATTTTTTGATGTTGTTAAGGGACATAAAAATGCAAAAAACGAAGACTTAATATGTCGAGCAAAGTGCGCATGCGCTAAGTGGTAGTTTTTCACTATATAAAGGAAATCATGTATAATATTTTCTTCATTTTAAACTTACCTGTAAAGAGACACACATCATCACAATGGCTTCAAAGCTGCTCGACGTAACTTACGGCTTGACTCCTTCACACTGCAAAACTGTGTCTTGTGGAATCCAAGTTGCAGAGGACGTTTCACCAAATGTTTGGTTATCAAAGCCAGGCACTTCCTACAAAATTAGATTTACTTCTGCAGAGTTCAAGCAACTTGTGGATTGTGAGCCAGCCATCTCTAGCTTCTTTTACAAGACCTCAGCAAACTCAGCAAACTACATAGAAAGATTTATGACATTAACAACGGGGCTGCGGGTTCGCTTCGATACAACCTACTCCAACAAGATGTTGGTTATCGAGAGAGCTGACTTCCAACCTACAACATCTGGCTTTGAGGCATCTGACAATGTCGTCTCAATTTGGATTGTCGAGAAAACTTGGTTTAACTTTGTTAAATTGTTTCCTCTCATTACTTATTTAACAAATCAACAGCAAACCTGGTGTGATGAGATTAAAGATTTGTACAGCAAAATGGTTAAAGAGATTATTAAAGACCATGAATCCAGCTTGATGAAAGTAAATCATAGTGAAGATTTCAAAAAAATTCTCAACCAACTTGATCTTACTAAGTTTGTGTACCCTTCTGTTAATGGACTGGATGTTTTACGTTGTTTGTATGAAATGATTAACCTCTCAGCTGATAATTTGCTAACCATGTGTCTCAGAAAGAAATCTGATATGTAATTGAAAATTATTATGTATAGTATGGTTAATTTTTTTCAATGTTCATCATATGATAATCAAATTAGTAGTAAAAAGTAGTAAAAAGTAGTCATTTTGTTCATGATTATATTTTTAACTTTGTAATAGATAAGCATAGTAGCATTAATCCTTTTAATTTCTTTATAATTAATCATCATATAAACTTTTTAATAGAATAGTTTAGATATATAAAACATTAACTGTATTTTTAACTTTATAATAATCATTTCATTTTCAGTACATTTAATCACCGTGTAGTCTGTATTGTTTTTAACTTTGTAATTGAATAGTTTAAATGTATTAAACATATATACTGTATTTTTTACCAATATAATAGAGAATCATACTAGCTTTAAACATTAACATTTAATTTTTAAATTGAATCACATTTATTGTATTAGTTTTTACTTTATAATAAAATAGTAGTGTAGCATAAAACATGTTTTTTCATTATTTTATCATAATATATGTATCATTCTTAAAAAATAAAAACTAGTAAAAAATAATGATGTGTGTTATATGTTATAATATTTAACTCCTTAGAAATAATAATAATGAAAAAATAATATATAGAAGATTGAATTTTATTTTTAATAATTTTTATTATCATAAAAGACATGCAAATTCATAAAACTTAGTACGAACAAAATATATTAAAAGGCATGCAAAGTAAACAAAATCTGGTATATAAAAAATACATATATTTAGTCAGATTTGTAGCCATATGGAAATGTTATAAAGCTGTCTGGCTTTACCCATCTTTTTGAATTTACTGTTCTGTAGACTTTAGTCATGGGTTTGGTCACAAGATTAAAATCTTTATTTTTTAAAATTTTTCTAGGAATTGATACAACCTCAGATGGTGCTCCTTCAAGAACCATGCTCTTTAATTTATCAAAATTAACTATTTCCTTATTAGAAAAGTTTTGAGATATTCCTCTGCATTTCATTACAGTTTTAACATTGTTACCTTTTGCATCTATTACTTTATAACTGTAATGTTTTGCTCCACCAGACACAAAATGAGAAATAATACATCCCTCTTCTAGTTCTGAACTCATATCTCCTAAGTTATTTCCTGTTGGTATTCTTTTGTCCCCTGGATTGTATCTGCTTAGCGTAGAATCCGTATCTACATATTTTAGCCTTCTTTGTAACATTTCCATTTGCTCATAAAGGCGGAGGCGAGCTCCAGCAGTAACAAAGCAAGCAACAACAACGTTAACAGTATTATTTTGAGGAATTAATTCAAGAGGAGTTTCATAATTAACTAGTACATATTCTTGATTTATACAATGAACAGTGTGGACAATTATATTAGGATCCGTTAGTAAATCATAAAAGTCCTTTGAATCTTTAATTATTTTTGTTTGGCTGCGTTCTAAGTTCATTGCAAATCGCCCATACAGTGCATTTAACAATAACTTTGCAATGGCTCTTAGGCCAGGGTTAACTTCAATTTCATCACGACACAACATAATTCCTTCAGCTTCAAAGTAATTTTGAATATATTTATCTTTGCTTGCTTCATCATTTGCCCACTCAGGCCATCCACTAGCTTGTTGTTTAATTTTTAAAAATACATTTACATATGAGTTAAACACACCTTCAGTACCTGTTGCTTTATCATATTTTGAAACCTGGTATTCCCATACTTCAATAATTTTTGTTATTTTGTACCCCAAGGAAAGAGCTTTTCTTATTTCCTCTATGACCCATGTACCAGATAAGACACGGTCCATTTCATTTTCGTGAACACATTCTCCCTGAGTCAAGTTTTCACCACAAGTTCTGCATAAAACAAAAACCAGTTTGTCATTTAATTTCAAAGGAAGAAGTGGCAAGAAGAGAGATCGTGGTGGCAAAATAACACACTTAATTAATCCTTCTATTAACTGTAAGTCTGGAAAATTTGGACCAAGATGAATGATAGGGTGATGAATTGGCATTGAAAAATACTTTAAAATTGCAGGGTATAAGGAAATAAAATCATGAAAGTTAAGTTCATCATTTTCTCCAACGGTAATTTCATCATAGATAGCAAAATTTTCACACCTTCCTCCCATCATTGCATCCCTTGGTACCAAAGGTGTCTCGCATACCAATGGGTGCCCATCTAAGTAATTTTTAAGTGTTGGATTTGCTTTCAACTGTCTCATAAAATCACATTCTTTCATAACTTCAACTTTATACCCCAGGTTTTTTAATGCTGCTATTTTACGTTCTGTGTTGCTTCGTCTCATTGCCAAGTTACTGTGAGGATCATTAGCGTATTTAACAGACTGGTTTAATTCACCCTGACACTCACAAAAGTGATAAAAACAGCCATTTAGTTCATAAACTGTTTCTGTTCCATTAATATTTGAGTAACCATCCACCAAGAATCCTCCTCTTGCTGTCCTGTACTCTCCAGCATTTGCGGCATGTTGAATTTTTATGTTTCGAGTTTTTTCGAGTGACAAGAGCCATTTTATTGCTATTTTAGACTGAGTATCATACATTCTATAACCTCTAACAGGTAAGACAGCTAACATATTTTCTTCTAAATGATTACGCCTAAAAATGAGACTAGCGCAGTGTGGCAAAGTTAAACATTCAGTTACAGGGTCTACATTTCCAACTTTAATTATGATGTCTCTAAACCTGTTCATTGCTTTTCTTAATATTTCTACGTCCAAATTACAATAATGTAAAATTTCTTTTTGCATGTCAAATATATAATTTTCATTTACTTTCTTATTGTACCAATTATAAAATTTTTCTCTCTCATCTACAGATAACTGATCAGGATCATAATATTTGGCTTCAGGCATAATGCCAACGTAATTTCTATTTTCAAAACTGTTAAACAAAAAAGGGAACCGACCTTTGCTTAAATCCTCATCAAGGCCTAGCGTTTTTGGCAATAGAGAGAGTCTCAATGGTAAGAAGTTTAAACTGTCTATAAATTTTAGTTTTTTATATTCTAAAGAAATGACTTTTGCCCCTCTAAGCAGAACTTTAGGTGTTACATTCATGACTGTTAAGAAATGTCGTATAAGTAAATAGGAATCAAAACCCTGAAAATTGTGGCAAAGTAAAATTATTTTTCTAAATATTTTTCTTGGCAAGCAAAGAAAATTTAAAAATGCAGCTACAGGGTCAAACTGAAAAACTTGAACTCTATTTCCTTCATCTCCTCCACATCTTGTACATGGTACATCTGTGTCATTATTTTTACATACTGAACATTGTGTGTGAGCTATAATTAAATTACATTCATGATAAAATCCATCATTTTCATTTTCGGACACTCGAGTGTCCTGAGTTGTCTCCGCATCCCAGTACACTAACATTACATTTTCTTCAGAAGGTGGTTGTTTTTTTGTGTCCTTCTTTATATAGCATCTATGATGTCTACCTTCAGGAACATGTGTCCTACAGTTACTACAGTAAGTTTCACTACAAGTGTGAGCATGCTTTCGCCCAGCATAGAGCGTATATGTTTTTTTACAGAGTGTACAGCATTTATAATAATTGCATACACTTTTTATTTTGGTTAACATATTAGACAAATGATTGTCATAACAAGTTTGAGATTTGAAATCTCCACCACAGTCAACACATTGAATATTTACATTTTTTTCAGGTACACATATAGGAAATTTAAAACATTTTCTACATTTTGTCTTACACCTGTGTGTAACTTTGCTTTCATAGGCACTGAAGCACTCTTTACAGTAATAAGAGCATAGAAAAAAATTGCAAATACTAGAAATGGTAGAATAATGGTGGTCATGTAAAAATAAAAATATATGAGAGGTTACACCATCCATTTTACGCTTAAAAAATATGTGTCTTGTCTGAATATCATCAAAAACAACAAGTTGAATATGAGAAGGCAAAATATCTTGAATTATATTAAGCTCAACAATACTTCCACCATGTTCTAAATTTATACCAGCTAAGTCAAGTAATTCCTCTACTTTCTCTTCCATTCTATTTGTATCTTTTTGTATATCTTTAACATTTGGTGTTTTGTTTATTAGTTCCAAGCCTACTATAACAGCATGTGCAAGACATTTTGTACCTTCTGCAATAATTGGTATAACGCCTCTGTTTTTTTTTATATATTCATTCACACTACCATATATACGATTTCTGTCATATCCTTTTCCAAAGTTTAAATCTATAACATTTACATGGGCAGAGATTTCACCCTCTAAGAAAAACTCTGTGTTTGACTGTGAAACTCTATAGATGAGACCCCATAATGTGTCGGCACTAAGCTGCGAGACATCTCGATAGGACAAGCCAATTGGTGTCAGTAGATCCTTTATACTATTTTTAATAACAACTCCTATCTTATTGCATGGAGACGTGTTTTGTTTAAACAACTTAACTAAGTCTTCAATAACTTTTTGGTAATGTGTATAAACATTTTCATTTGCAGATGGTTTATGTAATTTTAAAACATATTCCATTGCATGAACATTAAATTTTTTTACATAATTCTTCCTTCTACCTTGTATTGTGAAGGACTTCTGAACCTGTGAACCTCCTCTCCCCTCCTGTAAGTTCATTGGCTGATTCTGAAATAAAAAACGATTATATGTTAATATTTATGTTATTTGCTAAGTTTTAAATATCTTAAACATATAATTGTTTTTCATTTTTACATTAATTTTATATCAATTCAACTGAGAATTTAAAAAAGTGTTTAAGTTAAAACACATATAAAAATATATTATTGTTTTTATGTGGTACTTTTTGTACTCACTTCTTCATTTTCTTCTACATCAGAAGAAGAAGATGTGCTTGAGCTGCTAGAGCTGTCAGAGGACGAGGAACTTTCGTCAAGATTCTCAACTGTGTTTTTAGGAGGAAAAGCAGGAGGAAGAGAAGGAAGAGGAGGAGGTGGGAGTGTAGCAGGAGGTGAAGGTGTAGGAGGAGGGGGACTTGGTGAAAGAGAATGTAAACGTGGCATTGATTTGTTTTGCTGATTTGCATGAGAAGAGGAACATGTTTTAGTCAGGTCAGGTATTAATTTACCAGGAGTATTAGGCATTTTCTCAGGAGTAGTTATAGGAGAAGGTGTAGAAATATTGCGTGTGTTATTATGAGGACTGCGCGAACGGGAACGAGAGGAGTCACGATGATTATTATTCTTTTGCTGCTTCAAAATATGCAGTGGGGTAGGAGTATACTGCAAAACCTCTGGTGAAATGGGCATGCTTGGATTCCATCTAGTTTTTTTTTGTTTTTGCTTCTCCTCATACTCATGAAACACTCTCTCTTTAGTTGATTGATGATTACTTTCATCTTGGTTTACAGCTTTACTTTGCTTTTTAAGTGACAATTTTTTTACTTTTTCAGATTTATCTTTCTTACTATCAGTTTGAATAGTAATGGAACTGACAGCTCTTTCTGTCTCTACATCATTTTGAAGATGACGGTTTTTATGTTTACGTTTAACTTTTAATTGAGCCGTGTTGGCAGCAATATCATCACGTACACTATTCCCTGATTGTTCAGGTACAACCTCATTATTTTCTTGCACAACTGTAGAATTAGAAGCTTGCATATTACCCTCCACAATAGTGTTAACATTGTCAGTGTTAGAAAAAGGAGGAGGGGGAGGGGTATTTGGATGTTCAGTTTGGGGTGTAGCAGAAAAAATAGGTTGCTGATGTATTACAGCATTAGAATTTTCAGCAATGACTGGTTGGAGCTGATATTGTTGCACTCCTGTAATTCGCTTAACAATATCTACAGTACGATTAGAAATTGCAGCTTCATTTGGGACAGATGTATTTTCAGATTCCAAAGCTTTTTTATTTATTTTAATAGGAGGAGGATTTTTTGGAAGTGCTCCTAAAGTTTGAGGTACCAATTTGTACATGCTTCCTGTAGTTATTTTATGACGAGTTAATACATCTGTAAATAAACAAAAACAAAATTAAAAAAATACATTTTTTGCTTCAAAGTGCATTAAAAATAAAAAATGAAACGATATTTACCTATTGCAGCAGTAGGTTGGCCAGCATTGACAATGGGTGGAAAGTATTGAGATGGTAGCATTACAGAAGGATCAAATGTGATGCTAAACTGAGGCACTGAACCTGAAATAATAATTATAAAATTATATTAAAATTGCTCATTTTATTTTAACTTTCAAATAATAATGTACTCATATTTACCTGCTACACCATTTGATGAGGTCGGTGGTGGAATGTATTGTGAGGTACTTGCATATTGAGGCGCTGAACCTGAAATAATAATTATAAAATTATATTAAAATTGATCATTTTATTTTAACTTTCAAATAATATAGTCATATTTACCTGCTACACCATTTGATGAAGTCGGTGGTGGAATGTATTGTGAGGTACTTGCATATTGAGGCACTGAACCTGAAATAATAATTATAAAATTATATTAAAATTGCTCATTTTATTTTAACTTTCAAATAATGTAGTCATATTTACCTGCTACACCATTTGATGAGGTCGGTGGTGGAATGTATTGTGAGGTACTTGCATACTGAGGCACGGAACCTAAAATAATAATTTAAAATTATATTAAAATTGCTCATTTTATTTTAACTTTCAAATAATGTAGTCATATTTACCTGCTACACCATTTGATGAGGTCGGTGGTGGAATGTATTGTGAGGTACTTGCATACTGAGGCACGGAACCTAAAATAATAATTATAAAATTATATTAAAATTGCTCATTTTATTTTAACTTTCAAATAATGTAGTCATATTTACCTGCTACACCATTTGATGAGGTCGGTGGTGGAATGTATTGTGAGGTACTTGCATACTGAGGCACTGAACCTAAAATAATAATTATAAAATTATATTAAAATTGCTCATTTTATTTTAACTTTCAAATAATAATGTAGTCATATTTACCTGCTACACTATTTGATGAGGTCGGTGGTGGAATGTATTGTGAGGTACTTGCATCTGCTGTTGAGGCCTCTGCTGTTGTAGCAGTATTATTCTTTTTTCCTCTAATAGCTTTTATTGCTTTAGGTTTTGGAGGTGGTTTGGGCTTTGGAGGTGCTTTGGGTTTTGGAGGACGCCCTAAATAAAATATACTGTGTAAATACTATTGTTAAATTTTTACATTATTTTAATTTTACCTAGTCTTTTTTTTGGAGGTGAGTATGTGTCATCATGTGTACCACTCGATGAGGCACTTGTAATGTCATGTTGAGTGTCAGATGTACTAGGCTGTGAAGTTTCAATTCGAGCTGAAAATAATATTCAAGATAAATATATTTTTTACAAGCTAAAATAAATGTTTTACCTCTCTTTTCTGGTACAACATATCCACTAATGTTATTGGTCGCTGCTACAGGAAAAACATCTAAACAATAAAAAATGAAAAATATTACTAATATAAAATGCAATAGAAATTTAGCATGATCAAATTGTATATACACATAATAGTTTGATCCGCGCAGCAAAGTTAAATATTATAACTCAACAATAAAAATATTATAATACGTAAATTTTGTATGCATACAAACAAAATGGATTTTCTGTATTCCAATAATTAAATAAAAATAAAAAACAAAAACTAAGTTTTTTCACTTTCGCCATTGTCTTATTATAACAAAATATATTTTGAATTGATGCCATATTGTATACATTTTATTTCAAAAATTATTTCGTAATTGAAAAATATTGTAGAAAGCCACAATTTTTACACGACAGCGTTTTGTTTTAATGTAAACACAATCCGCATGGCACGCATTCACAATGTTAGCAACTCCGCCTTTCCAACTGTTGACATCAGCGTGTACCGTTCGAATCGTTGTAAACACTACTCCTAGCAGCAGCATCATATATGCATACATATTGTATATGTAGTTAAAAAATATTTGTTTGTATAATAACACACGATACATTAAAAAAAATATTATACCATGTAAACACTAGATTGTATCATAAATATATTTCTTCATACAATAGCACACGAATCTATTCATTATAATAGTGCTCCGTGGTTTACCTTCCCCTTTTATAATAGTGCATTCTACTTTATTAAAAAAGTAAAAAAATATTATTTTTTTCCTTGTACCAACAATGAATTTTATACATTATATTTTAAAGCTATTTTGCAAAAAATAAAATGTAAAAATCAATATTAAAATGCACTCAATATTTTGTAATACATCCCTGATTCTGCTCTGCAGGGCAGCAGCAAAATATATACCACGCCCACCCACTACATAAGTACGCGCATGCACTTTACACTATAGTCAGCATCCTCTATGGTGAGACCGCGCGTCGCTTGTCGCTTGCGCGTCTTACAATGGTAATTATCAACCACGCATTAAAGTCACCAGTGGAAAGTGGAAGCAACATATGAATATAAAAATTGTTTTCGAGAAATAACACACGATATAATATAACATTATAATGTTTTAAACTCCATTGTGTAGCATAAATATATTTCTACAAACGAAAAACATTTTTTGTCAAAAAATAACACACGATAAAATAAATTATTTTATTGTATTTAACACTTTTCATTATACTATACCACTGCGCATCGCTTGCGCGGTAGGTAATGGTAATTTACAACCATACAATAAAGTCACCAATGCCAAATGGCAGCAAAACATATATAAAAAATTGTTTTCGCAAAATAACACACGATATATTAAAACTCCATTTGTAGCATAAATATATTTCTTCATAAAAAATTATCCTCGCAAAAGAACACACGATGAAATAAAAAATTATATCGTATTTAACACTCTTCTGTAAAGTAAATATATTTCTTCATACAAAAAACACACGATTTTTTTACTATATAAACGTTCTAGCATTTAACTCTCCCTCTCATACCACCCCCCCCCCCTCCCCTTAATCCCCCCCCCCCCCCCCCCCTCCTCCTACTCTTCCTTGCTGGCAGCCAATACTATGTATTCCACCCACCAGCACCAACAAGGCTGCGCAAACGTAGGCAGCATAAATGCATCTTCGGCGCACAAAAACAACGTGAAGTGTGTTTTTTACTGCATTAATTATATTTACGCCGAGAATAAAAAATAAAAACATTAAAAATATCAAGTTTAGCAGCATAAAAAACCTACTAAATCCTTTTTACTGTATTTTAATAAAAAGCGTCTAGGTTTTGTACATCTAATAGTTATACAGCAAAGCAAAAAAATAAAATACATATATATTAATGTCTAAAAATTAAAAATATTTTACTGTCAAACACATTGTGAAGTTAACTTTGAACTTAATTATGTATACTAAATTTAAATTTTATTTTCAACCATAAAATATTATAATGAGACAATTTTTTTATAAGCAGGATGTTTTGTTTTTTACTTTACACACTAACGCTCATAGATGTGCAACGCTTTTTTATATACTACAGTCTCGAAAATAAAAAAATTAAATCATTTCGTTAAAGTTTAGAAAATTAATTCCTACTACAACAGTTTTTATTTTGCAAGCCAAGCCCCGCCCCCCCCCCCTTCCCCGATTGTCTGCTAGACGCTAGTTAAAAGTGAGCAAATAATAATATAAATAATCTGTCGACGTTTAGGAGGCAATACTGCAGCCTTCCCCCCCCCCCCCCCCTCCCTCCCACCAACCCATCGCTAGCACTCATAGATGCGCAACGCTCTTTCGCGCACTTGAGTCTCGAGAAGAAAAAAATAAAAACATAATGTTCAAAGTTTATAAAAAAAAGATTCCCAACTAAAATGTTTTTTTGTCATGCAGTAAAGCAAAAAAATAAAAAAGTATTGTCTTAAAAACACATTTTATCATCTGAGCATGAATATATTTTTACTGCATACATTTTATAAAAGTTAAGGTATTTCAACATAGCAACAAAGAATATTTTAACATTTTACTTACATTGTCTTACATATTCTTTCTCAGCATTCCCATTTGCATTTTGAGCAAAGTCAATAAGATTATCAATTCGTGGTAGATATTCATTTAAATTTTCTTGTTCATGAACACTTTCACAAAGTTCTAATATACGTCTTTTAACACCACGTATTTGACGAGCAGGATGTAATTGTAAAAAATCACCCATGTCTAACATTTCTCTGACAGTTTTAAACCTCTCTAAATAAGGTTCCATGTTAACTAGTGTGAAGCTGAAGTGGTGGTCACCAAGACTGACTGCAGTGTAGCGGTAGCACCTCCCCAGCAGTGCCAATTTATACCCTTCCCCTTTTCAAGATGTGCAAGAAACACTTCCCCTATCTAACTTCTAATATTCTAATCCTCTGCTACCCGACCACACGCACACCGGCTTCTAATCAAAGCGCGGTAGCTCCAGACATAAACAGGGGCGAGGCTCGTGTTCTCATAAAGCGCGCACAAGATTCTCAGAACTATTCTACACATACTTCTTTCATTATACCTTCATCACATATCAAGGCGGCACATCCAGCCATAACAACTACATACATTATATGTCCGACTCACTGGAGTCGTACGAGCTGGCAAACTTTCTTTTATAAAAAAATTTAATTCAATTGCCCCGTTAAAAATTAAGATTTCTCAATTTTATAGTATAATTATACTATATATATAATATTCAAACAAAATCCCTGGAGTCGTACGAGCCAGCAAATTTTCTTTAAAAAATCATATTTTAATTGTCCCTAAAAAATAAAAGATTTCCAAATTTTATATTGTAATTATACATTATATATATATTATATATACTAAATCCCTGGAGTCGTACGAGCTGGCTGTGGACTTAGAAAATTTTCATTTGTTTACATGGACTTAGAATATTTTCATTGTTTACATTCCCCCTTCTTGAGGGAGATTTTGCTAACTTATCATTATCACTACTACTGGGGACAACCAAGAAAATTATATCCTGTGAAATATACATGTATTATTTGCATATTTCAATATTATAGAGAACCCCAAGTTATAAATACATGAGACCCTCAGGATTAAGTAAACTAGCTTATATCCACTTTTCACTAAAGGTCAATTCCTTCCCTTCTTTTAACAACCTTCTAACTGAATGGCTTTTATGATATAATTTTATCCCAATGGACTCAAATATAGTGACAATATTTTCAATATTTTTAGCTTTCTAACACCTCAACCCTTAAAATAATGCTGCAAAATACTATTACGTTATGGTCATGATGGAACTATTTAAAACGCTATACTGTATATAGCGATATAATTATAGATATACTTAATTATGTGTTTCTAACTTTCTATGGCTGTACACCTTGGACAACATGAACGATATTCGTACATACATTTTTAATCAATAGCTTACAACATATAGGGGGGCATGGTGAACTGATTAATTTGTGGATGGCTATAGAATGGCTCTCAAAATTAAAAATTTGCACCTCTTTGTCTCTTAGGGTTGCAGCTCCAGTAACAGGCACTACGTTAGTACTGTTCCAAGTTGTATATTCAACTAATTGAATCAAATAATATTATGATTGTGTCCACCTTACCAAAATATATCGGATTGAGATTATAATTCAAACGAGTTAATTATGGGGAAAAGAATTAAGGTTGGAAACCTGAAGATCAGTTTTGGTGTTGAACAAAAGTTGACTAACTTTATGGCGAGATGATCAGGCAATGTAGACATAATAACTATTGGTTCAGTGATGTATATAATTATTTAAATAAATTGAGTATATTATTATATTCAAAAAGATCGCGGAAGTCGTGAAGTTAGTGGGTTGCTTACAGGCTAGGGAGGAAACGTAAGAAGCAAGGGCAAACCTACTCGAGCCTTGCCTGCAAAGAACCCTCGACACCGGTCTCTCAGATGAACAGCCAATTGACCCCAGGGATTCCTCGAGACCCGGTCGGCAGAGGCGGCGAACGGAAGCAGCGCCGAGCTTATCGCGGTGGTAGTCACGTCCGCATGCGTACTTCCCTTGTTGATGTGTGGCAACTCGGAGCAGCCTTCTGTATGATCGCATTATTTTCCTGCAGGATTAAAATAGTTGTTGTTATCGACAAATTCGACAGTAGAAATATCAAGGAAAAACGAATGTATCGTGAACAGACTGATTACCAATTACGCCATTGTTATAAACATTTTTATAGATTAGATTCTATTCATTCTATTGATAAAAAAAATATATATATATTTGGAATTTTGTTTTTACATAAATTCCATAAAAATTAACTTAATTAACAAAATATTTCAGAATTAATTTATTTAACTTTGAAAACCTTTGTTTTTTCACAAACTAAATTAAAAAAATGAGGGAAATAACAATTCATATTAAGATCGTCATAAGCTATCTATATAACTATATGCATTTGCAAGATTTCATTTTACTTATTGAATCGTAGTATCAGAGAAAAGATCAATTATTAATATGATTACTCTACAAACATATGCACCTAAACCTAATCAATTCCACAAAAAGCAGATACTACTGTATATTAATAATTGAAAAAAATAATTACAATTTATAAACTATAAATACTGATTATTGTTTGGATTAAGCTATCATAGGATTTGTTTATAAACCTAATATCAAGCTGCAGGTATATTTTTTTAATCAGTCATCAATTAACTTTTTTGAGGGAAGTAAGCATCCAGTTCATCGTGATCGATTCTCAGAAATCCATTGTTATTAGAAATTTCTCTCAACCGAATCGGAAACACTGGGGATTGAGGTTTCCTGTTGTTGCAGTCCCTGCGAACCGGCTGTTATCAGCCAGGGGTTAGATCGTTATATTGCACCACAATGCAACATCAAGCCTCCAAGTAGCTGGATTACGACTTCCATCAATAATAATTGCTGACATCTCAATAAAGTATAGACTTAAAAAATTGTTATTATAGAAATGAATAGAGGGGGTGCAAAGTTATATTATGCAACTCAGATTTTTTTCAGATCTTTTAGACCACTTTAAAAAAATAAGTTCAGTTTTTATGTTTTTTCGGCGGCAAAGTCCTATCCTTTCCTTAAAGGAGTGCCGCCTCGTGACGTCATAAAATAGACCTTAATTAATTTTTTAAAAATAGTTCCAGGATTCGACTCTAAAAAATGTGGAAAAAAATCAGAGTAACTAATTAGATAATTTTGCACCCTCTATCCATTTCTGCAATAAAAAATTGAGGTCAGTACTCCATTGTCTGGCATACATCCCGTCAATAAGACAACTGCTGTCGCATACGTAAGTATAGTTGTTGTTTGGCACAGCTGGCCTTGCCAAAGACGTTTGAGTCTTGACTCTTGTAGTGAGTTTCTGATGAGGGGAAAAATGCAGTTTGGACTTCAATTAAATCACTGTCATATAATATATATTTTTAAATATAATGGACAACCTACATGAAAGTTTTTATTGCAGAAATGAATAGAGGGCACCAAATTATGCTTCTCTGAATTTTTTCAGATTTTTTTGAGACTCGGAACTATTTTTAAATAATTATTGAAAGTTCTGTAAGATAAGTTGGCACCCCTGAATCCTTAATAAAAAGAATAGAACCGAGACGCCTATTACCTATTGACACCTGCAGAGGGCGTGGCCGCACTTTCAATAATTATTTAAAAATAGTTCTGGGTTTAAAAAAAATCTGAAAAAATTTAGAATAGCACAATTTAGTACCCTCTATTCATTTATGGAATAAAAAAATTTCATACAATGTAGGTTGTCCATTTATTACAAAATTGAAATGATGCAACAAAATTTTTACTCTAAAGGATTATATAGTCAATTAAGATATAATGCTGAATTTGAATGTTTGGAAGAATTGTAAAATTATACAAATTGTTACCCACTGGTAAATATGAAATAATCTGCTGGGGATATTCTATGGAGTGCCATACATTGTTCAAGTTACAAAAAACATGTGAATTATTAGCATGATACAAGGAAATAAAAAGTGTTACATATAACCCCAATGTGGTGTGATATAAACTGAATTTAATGGAAAGTGTTATTTATTATATATATATTATAATATAATATAGTGTTATGTTATTTCAATCAAGTATTTAAAAAGGTTTAGTGAAATCCAAAATTTCATCCTCCCCGCTAGATCTGTCTTTTGCCTTATGATATTAATTAAGGGAACTTCAAAACTATATATTAATAATTAATTGTCATCCTTACAAACACACTCCACATGAAAATTATTATATGATATAGCTAGTTATAAATAAACTCCTTAATTCCATCAATAAAGAAATATTGAATTCATTTTTTTTTTTTTATTCATCATCAGAGAGAAAAAAAGTTCATTCCGGATTTGAATAAATTAAACGCGAGTGCATGAAAATAGTTCGCGTGCGTGATGACGTAGTCTGATATCACGAGCGAGCACGCCCCCGCCCTAATAGCTCCAAAAGCTCCAGCTATTTGCCAGGCAATTTCTATAATAGTTATGTTGTATGTATGTATAGTAAGAATACAGTAAAATTAATTTAGTATTCCTTTCGGAAGTAGCCGAAAGTGTAAAGTTTGCAGCTCTTCTGTTTGTAATTCAGTTTTGCAACTTTATAGAGTGGTTTGAAGTAGAAGTACAGAACTCACTTATGTGTGAAATGGTAACTTTGAAATACGAAAGGAAAATCAGAAACCTTACACTTCCGGCTACTCCGGAGGGAATATCACGTAAATTTGCATGACTATGCAATTGTTTCTCAAAATAAATTTCGCAGTAGATTATACTTATTATAATGTGTTGATTATATATATTCTACACTTTTGCTCTAAGAGCTGTTCTTCTCAATTTCTTAAATAAGAAAATTACCCTTCAAGTGAAATGTATCTACTTTTTATTTTGAAATACAACAAACTCATGATGCATATATATATTGTTTGATCCCATATTCGTATTTTAAATGTAAAATATTAAACTGATGAAATTTTGCCTGGCGTAAAAGGGGGAGGAGGGATGAGGGAGGATGATACATAATATATATACCATATATGATGTAATAGAGTATTGAACTCAAATTTTTTTATTGCAGAAATGGATAGAGCGTGCAAAGTTATGCTACCCTGATTTTTTTCAGATTTTTTAGAGTCCGGGAACTATTTTTAAAAAAATATTGAAAGTTCTTTTTGTGACGTCACGAGACACCACTCCTTAAGAAAAATATAGGAATTGCCGCCGCGTGACGTCACAAAAAGGACTTTCAATAATTTTTTGAAAATAATTCCCGGGCTCAAAAAAATCTGAAAAAAATCAGAGGAGCATAACTTTGCACGTTCTATCCATTTCTGCAATAAAAAATTTTGAGGTCAATACTCCATTGTATGTACCGGTTCATAATAATGTTAAGTTTTCAGGGCGAGGCAAAAAAAAAAAAAATACACTATAATTTATCATACTATAATATATAATATAATATATATATATATATATATATATATATATATATATATATATATATAATATAATATAATATAATATAATATAATATATAATAATATAATATATATGCATGTGTGCGGATGAAATCGATATTTGCGAAGTATTAAAATGTTTACACGTCTACTGTGCGTGCGTATCAGCGTGCTTGTTAATATCATAAAACAAGCAAAAATAATTTCAATATTATTTTTGTTGCATATACCATGTATTAATAAACGTTTTCATAATATTTGGTATAACAGAATTTTCATCTTCAGTTTTAAAAAGCATATATTTAAAGTATAATATATAAAATCACATTTCACATTTTTTAATTAAAGAAAGTGGTCATATATGGGTAAAGACAGCTTCAATTAACAGACAACGAGTTTTTTAAAATTTAGAATAGGTAAGAGGCCATCTAAAAAAAATTCACCACGCCTCCATGGACTGCGTGACAACATCCACAAGCAAAGCATGCTGTTCCCTTATAGTTCTATCATGTGCTGTTCCGAGGTTTTGCACTTTACATTATAATACTGTAAGGTACACAATGTTTTAGTCTGGGAAGTTTTGAGCTCAAAGAAGTACATTATTAACTAATTTATAAAGTATTCTTCGGTGTGTAATGGCATAAAAGTGTGGGTGATTGGACACTTTAGTGAATGGGATATCCTTTTCCATGCAGTCACCCATTGCGTTGTTGTACTGTTTTTTATTTTGTACTGATCTTCAATAAACAACTATTGTTAATGCTACTTATTATTAGTACTTCAAAATTTGTTGCATGTAAAGTTATATCGTTGCAGCGTATCTGTTTTTTCATGAGTATTAAAATTAAAACAGGATCATTATATTATGTAATGCTGTATAATTATATAAGTTATATATGATAGTCTATTTCATGATTTTTTTAAATTTTAGTCATAAATCCACTTTCTATCAATTTTATTGTTTCAAGACAAAACATAAAGCAACGTGCACAGAATGACAGTGTAGGGCGGCACATTGTCGGCATGCGACTAGCCAATTACTCTAAATTACGGTACAGATCATTGCGTGATAAGAATTCCTAAACGTAATTGTCGTAATTACATATTTATGTGAATAATTAATGTACTGGATGTTTATTACAGTAATTAATAGTTCGCAATTTTATCCTAAAATGTACAGTCTTAGTCAAAACTAGCGGTACAGTGAGTTCGAGACATATTATTCGGAGAACCCTATTTTTAAAGGTGATTTTGTGACATAAGCTACATCAGGGTTACTACAATTTTGTCCTAGCTTGCAAAACACCTTTGTTAAAAGATGTTTTTTCTAGTCAAGATCGAAACATTTTAATATTCAAATTTAATTAAAAACAAAAAGATTTCATTTTTTTTTTCTAATATTCGTCTTCTTTCTGGTGTCGCAGGCTCGGCGGCGGGGTTGCTGGCGCCTCGTCTGATCCCCGAGCAAGATGAGATGGTGGTCCAGGCAGGAGATAAGTTCACCCTGCGCTGCGAGTCCCATCTAGCAATCAACTGGAGTTATCCCATCTACCAGGACAACAGGGCAAGTATAGCGGGGTCTCGCGAGTTCAAGATTTTGTCGGCCACGAATGCCTCGTCAGACCTCCCCCCCCCTCTCCTAAAGTAAAAGAGGCAATTCGTAATTATAAATATTATAAAGTCCCAGGGATAGTGCACAAACTTTTTAATTTATTTCCAAAAATTGAAAATTCTGATATTTTTATTTCAACTTAAATATTGAAATATATGTACACAAATGATCACGTTGATCTATTCGTCTGAGTGAAATTTTGCTGGTGATGAGAAATTTAGTGACAGGTATTTGTGTTCCCTGATTAAAATTAATGTCACCGTTAAATGTCATTATGAATTGTCCGGCGTGGAAATCATAGAGGCAGGATTTGGTCTCCGCTATAATAGACCCTATTGAAACCTCTCATATAAACTTACTGGACCAACTGGACCGAATCTCATATAAACATGCCCCTCACAGAGCACCTCACTGCTGAACGTGTCCTACGGCGAGACGGGCGACCCCGAGTACCCGCACGTCTCGAATCTGCAGGTCACCGATGCGTACTTCATGGACACGGGCTTCTACTACTGCACAGAGGAGGGGGAAGTCTCCCTGACCAGCAACGACCGAGTGTCCAGGATCTTCGTCTACGTCAACGGTGAGCAACAACAAAAGGTCCCTCCCTTCATAGCCACATTTTCTTTTAGTGCTCAGTAAACAAAACTTTATATAATTTATTTATTTAACAGACTCTCTGAACCTTCTGATAAGGGACGAGACGTTTCTGATCGGCTACGAGCATCGTCTCACTGTTCTGCCGTGCCGCCCCACGTCCCCTGACGTTAAAGTCACGCTCAAGAACGACGACGGAGAGGTTCGTACGATCTGCGTTTGTTCGACAACGAACAATCTGCATGTAATTTTTACTGCACACTTAGATTAAGGACCTCGAGTTTTATATTGCCATTTTTTTTTAAGATTTGTATAGTAACCTTTCTAATACCCTGAAAATCATACTACAAAACTACAAAATGCTTTCATGACATAATCACGGAACCCTTTTTCCTATATATATATAGTGTGTGTTTTTATATGTATATTATATATATATATATATATATAACTAAATATTTGCATGCTCATGACTATAACATTAACCCTGCAGCACGATTTTTGTTTGAGAGTTCAAAAATCTGAAAAAAAAAAAAAAATTGGCAATACGTAAATCAAGGTACTCTTTTCAAATATGCATTAAAAAGTCATCAAAGTTGCATGGCATTTATCGATGAGATCGATGCTGCACCACTTAAGACTATATAAAACATGCAAACGTGCCTTACATTACGAAGTAGAGCAGAGATGGAAACATGGATTGAATGTCAAAAACAAAATATCTCAAGCAGCTCGAGCTGCTAGATAGCAGGTTATCAAACAGGACATTTGAACACAGTTTTCAAGATAATTGATGATAATGAGTTATACAAGAAACACATCAATGCAAAAACACACTGGTTAAGTGGCCAACTATAAGTATCTGACAATTAGTTCTGTGCAAGTGTATTGGAGACTATATAATGTGGATGATCCCCATACACCCACGTTCAGTTTATTATTATATATGGTTAAAACGGTTAAACGCTCATGAGCAAATACGATAACACGAAATTTTCTAACTGGATAATTTTATGGCTTATTCCGATGACAATATAAAAAGTTGTCTTGATCGCCCTGATGCCATCCCCAGGACGTGTTGAAGGACTCTCGTGTCACCTACTCGCCCAAGGTCGGCTACACCATCACCTTCCTCTCTCTGGACGATACGATGAGCTACGAATGCGAGGCCAAGTTTGGAGAAGAATTCACCAATAGGTCCACCCTGTACCTGCATGTGATGCGTATGTAACGTTTGTCCAATGAAATTACGCGCAAGTTGATTTTAACATGATGATAAGAATTAACCATGTATTAATGTATAACCAAGTCAAGTTTTCACTATATGCTTTTAATTTGTACAAATATGCCTAAATTTATTCGGATAAATTTCATGCTTTATTTAGTACTTAAGCATTTGGTTTGTACTTTGTAGTGTGTATCCTTCTCTGATTTACCATTATAATATTCCTTTCAATCAAGGAATCAACACAACTTAAAATCAATGTGCGCGTACTTTCTGTTGTATTGAGGTTTCAGAACAAGTGTCTGCAGCAGCCAATCGCCATCACCTTGCCACACGGTCTGAGAGCCGAGTTAACCTGGAACATGTGTTTCAGATCCTTGATGTCGAGTTTGATCCGCACCAGGGGTTCATAATTCAGGTGACTCATGTGATCGACTCTCGATCATACGAGTGTGTTGCAAACAGAGGGGACCTTTCTGAAACCCTTGATTTTCACCTTAATGTCATTCGTAAGTAAATATTCATGTTGTGCATGTTTGTGGTGGTTATTTTTTTTTTACACTTATTCTCGCAGAATTCTTACTTGTTTTAGCATGATTTGGGTAGAATGTATAATATTTTTAAGCACATTAGCTGATACTTTTCTCTTTCACGTTATTCACATTATTTATCAAACGATATAATTAATATAATAAAATTAAATAAATTAAGAAGTGTTTATTTATGTCGTCTTTTTTTATTTGAAGCGACACGCTTTACAGTTATTAATGAGAAACCGAGATTAAATAGCCCGGATTAAGGACATAGAGTTGATTTTGAATTGGAATACAGTCTATGTAAATAGATTTTGATTTACAATGTTAAATTTACATGGATTTTTGCAAGCAATACACAGAAAGGGGTACATTTCAAATACAGTTCGTCGCTGGAATTCATTATATAATTTAAACAACTAAATTTTGAGTGGAATGTCAGAATGCAAGAAGATCTGCTCTTGGATTCAAGTTAGAAAATGATCACACTATAAAAAATTATCTGTATGAGATGATCTACAACATATATAATAAAATTGTTGTAGCGAATAATATTTATGATTCTCACCCATAGAAGGATTTAGCATTTTAACTGTTTTTAGAACTTTATATATTATTATAATTTTGACGCGAGGAAATTCAAAATTAGGCAGGTTAATTTGTTACTATAAGGTATATACTCTTAAACTGGTGCATGACTAACTTGGGATATACTCTGTGTCAATGGGGTTAAGGATTCTGCCAGATTATGCACGTAAATGTTTGTAATTGTTAACAGCATGACCATGCAGACACCGTTAGAGACGTCCGTATCTTTTGAATAGTTTAAGTATTGTCCAAAAATTTGCTAGATCCTGATCATACCATTAATTGCTCATAGTAGTCATATAAGAAGGTCATATCGTTCTCTGACACTTTTTGGACGAGTATAGGGTAGCAATAAGATACGAGTGCCTCTGGTGGTCTCCGCAGCATGAATTTAATATGCAAAAAACAAGGAATTGGGATTTAATTATTGCACAAAATTTAAAAATTTAAGTACGGTTTGTCATATTGTTTGCACGCCTGGGTTGTGGCTGGTGATGGTGGCTTGATGTCTGTGTCACTTTGTGTTCTAGAGCTTGTTTGGTGATTTGTGTGCTGCAACCTGCGTAAGTCTTTCAACCACTTTTCATTGTTTTGATAAATCAGTTGACCGACAGTATTATTTTTTCAAACAATGAATCGTTAAAATTTGCCGATTTTTAAAAATTAATAATTGATATATATCATATACATATAATTAAGTCATTTATATACTGTCATATAATTAAAAAAAAAATAAAAAATATTAAAATTTATAATAATTATACAATTTAAAAAACAACTTATCGTTTTTCGTTTTCAGTTTTAAAATGAAAGCAATTTAAATTAAAATGGGCTTTTATATAATGAATGGTAATTCTACATTAAAATAGAAACTTGGAGTAATGTCAAACTCAATAGCATCCTTTGAAGCACGTCATATTTTTTTTTCTGTTATTTGAACATTTCTTTTCAGTCATTTCCCTAATCCTCCTGTTCTTTTCTCTCTCTCTATTCTCTCATTTTATAATATAAAATAAATTATGAAACATTTTTTATTTAATTAATTTAATTCTCTATATGTTGTCGTCCGTGTTAAAAAATCTGAACGCCATGCAGTCACTCACGTGAGGTCTACGTTGCAGCCTCGACTGACTCCGTGCCAACCCCGGAGGTCAGGTTGCTGACTGCAGACCACGTGGTGGAGGGAACTACCTTCAGACTCAACTGCAGCGTCTCCGTGGAGGCCGACGTGCGCTACCGTCTCACGTGGCAAACTCCTAACGACGAGTCAAAATGGGTAAGTCGAACACTGCAAGCACAAATCTCTGCTACGTACCATATTTATCAATATCGCTCGGTTCTCACAGAGCCGGCGCCTCGAGGAAGGGAACACCTCGGTAGTCCTCATGACGTACGATGGACGATCAATGCAGACCGGCTACCGCGTGCTCACCGTGCACAATGCCAGCAGTGCGGACAACGGCGACTACACGTGCACAATAATTGACCATAATGGTAAACGAAACAACCAAGACTTTAGCCTCACCGTTTACAGTAAGTACCATTACGATGACCGTAGATGAGCATTAAACAAAAATGGTCTACAGTTAATTTGCATGGTATCAAAATGATTTATTTTGTCCCACTCATGAATGAGAATAGCGGCTTCGTCATCGAGTTTTTATAATCCCTTCCACTAAAATTGTAGTGACTGGACTGCTTGTGGTGTGTGAAAGAGGAGAGTGCTTTGAGTTTTAACCATATGCAAATGTTCAGTATTTTTTTTAATCAGTTTTTCCGTAAAAAATCTTGAAAATGGACAATTTTCACGTTTTTTTTTACAAAAAATCTGATTCGAAAAAAAAAAAAATACTCAAAATTTGCATGTGGTTAAAGCTCAAGTCGTAGAACATTACTATATTTTTTCATACCACTGAACGCAGTATTTTTTTTAGATAATGGAGGGTCTTTGTCAGGTAAGGCCCAATGTTAAGCGACGCGCTCATTCAGACTTTTGAATTTTTTTCTGGAGAATCTATTTGAGATAGAATTTTTTGGATTTCAGCTCCATATGGAGGACCACTTGAACTATTTTTAGACCGTACTAATTTACCTTTTTTTCCTCGTGATCACTTTACTTTAAGAGGGAACTGAACCCCAAATTTGTGGGTCCGATTCTTCTAGATAGGGTAGGCAGATCGAATATCCGTCACACGGGAAATGCATATTTGTATATAGAGAGAATAAACGCCACTAGTGGCTGTTTTTGTAAAGGTGCATCTGATGAGTTTTAATTAGAATGCAGCAATGCAATAAAAAACATTTTAATATAAGCAATTAAATGTAACTGTACTGTATTTTTCTGGTAGCATTTTTAATTGCAACATACTTATTTGAGTAACAAAAAATTAATATGGTACAGTGAGCGACTTTTATAAATGTTTGCTAATAATATCTTTCAAAGCTTCATCCTCTTGGTCACCTGTATAGCCTATGCATGGGTGCTACAGTGTCCCTATGTCTCCCCTGTAAATGCCCTCCCGATCTGTATATAATCATGGATCCATCATGGTCCTCTTGCACAAGTATTGGATATCATTGTAAATATCGATTTTCAATGAATTTTCTGCTCTTAGGTTTTTCGGAAAAACATACTTGTGACATTTCTTGCAGATAAGGACGTGGCCTACATCAAAATCGTGAGGGACGACTCGGACAAAATGACCATTCACAAGCAGGTCGGGGACGCGGACGTCAAGTGGGTCATCGAATTCAAGTCGCACCCCCCATCCAAGATCATCTGGTACGTGCGAGAGAAACAAAACTTTCATTATTTCGGGGGGGTTGTGGGGGGGGGGAGAAGGAGAGGCAACAAGGCAAAGCTAAAGTTTAAAGTCGTTCATGGAACAATTAATAATCAGTGGCATATTTTGTAATATATATATGTTTATGACGCGATAGATTGCAAACTCTTTATGCCTTCTCAAAGATTGCAAATTTATAGGAGCATCTCGATCTCTTTCGTCTCTTTTGGAGCGGTAAATGGAGCAAATCCTCTCCCCCCCCTCCTCTGGGCAGTCGTAATTAACGTTCTTGCTGTATGTCTCGAGTTGTTCGTACATGCACAGTCGATTGTACGAGTAATGGAGTATCGACCTCAAAATTTTTTATTGCAGAAATAGATAGAGGGTGCAAAATTATGCTACTCTGAATTTTTTCAGATTTTTCTGAGACCATGAACTATTTTTAAAAAATGATTGAAAGTCCATTTTATGACGTCACGGGCGTTAATGCCCTATTCTTTTCTTAAGGAGAGGCGCCTCATGACGTCATCAAAATGGACTTTCAATAATTTTTTAAAAATACTTCCCGGTCTCAGAAAAATCTGAAAAAATTCAGAGTAGCATATTTTTGCACCCTCTATCCATTTCTGCAATAAAACATTTTGAGGTCGGTACTCCATTATTAATGATAAACTATATTTCTCAGGAGGGATCCAAAGAACAAGATTTTATCGAAAGACATGGGGAGGTCTGATGTTGACGTGAACAGCTCGAACTCCTCCACTCAGCTGATCGTGAAGGACATCACCCTGGACAAGGCGGGCGACTACACGCTGACCATCAGTAATGGCAAAGATATCGTCAGGATAACCAAGAAGCTTGAAGTTACAGGTACTGTACTGTATTCTGATTTTTTTTAATTTTTTTTTCTGAAGAGTATCAATCAGAATAGCATATATATATATGATATTCTTCGCAGGTCCGCCCGACGTCCAAGAGGTTTATGAAGTTGGCGGAGCTCCTTTTTTCTATGAATGGGAACAAAATTACATGATCCGATGTCAAATCCTGGCTAATCCTCCGGCTAAAATAGAATGGCAATTTGAGAGCTGCGTCTCTTACACTAACTGCAGTAATAAAGAAACTTTGGTACGTAATTGAGCGTCAACAAAACGACAAATGCCTCGAAATAATGTGATGCTTTCAGAATGGATCTCGCTCGGAGTCTACTGTGGGCTACGAATTGACGTCGAATATTTCTCAGTCAACCAAGGCGTCCGGCCGTGTGACGTGCGTGGCGAATAATAGCGGTTCAGAAAAAAGCAGCAAGACATTGGCTTTCTTCGTCGCAGGTGAGAACGCGGTCATTCTATTCCAGTTCTGAAATACATCTAATATTTTTCATTACTTATTGGTGAAACTTTAAAAATTAAAAAGCATAAATTGTTCAATTTATAGGGCTGTCTAACTCAAGTTCTTGTGATTTCGCAGTGCATGATTTAAAAAAGTAAGAATATATGCGATCAGGCGGTGAAGACGCGTACACAGCTTCGCATTGTATGTCTTCGAACGATAAAAAATTTAGAAACCAGTTCTAAATGAGAAATGTACGATCGCATGTTTAAGATTGCAGAAATACGAGTCTGTGATGTGTGACCTGCCTGAAACTAAAACAAAAGACTGCATGTTGTTGCAGCTAATACTTTTGTAGAAAAATCAGAAAATTAATATCCTCAATTGCAACTAAAACAGCCCAAAAAATTGGTTTAAAAAATCGTCATTGTAGCGTACGTTCTGCGGCACAAAACCTTATGCGTGTCGTGCCTAAAAGTCTTGACAAAGCTCTATTTGTAGCGAAAAATTACCACTTACCTTACTTTACTCTGTTGTTTGCAGACGTGACCGACGGTTTCGGTATTATAAAGCCCGCTGAAACGGTGGAGCGCCACGAGATGGTGCTCACGTGCCGTGCCTCCAAGTACAACTACAGCAGCATCATCGAGTGGACTAAGGACGGCAAGCCGCTGACCCCTGGTGAGTCTTAATTGTGTTGTACGGATGCATCTACCGACAGCGGCGGATCCAGCGTGTGGCTCTGGGGGGGGAGGGGGAGGGGTGGCGGGCTCTTTAATTTTCTTTGGAGTGCTGAGGAAGTGAGGGATACGGGTGAGTGGTGGTTACACCTTCAATGTATTTTGGGACATTTAGGGGGGAGGGGGAAGGGCGATCGCCTGTGAATCCGGGCCTGTCTACCGATACACTGCTGTAAAAATATTTTAGTAAAAAGGCTATTGTAATCAGTACATTAAAAAGTACTAGTAAACCCGGATTAACATGTATTTTTCTTTTAATGACAGTCTATAGCAAGGCCCAATTTTAGGTTTAAAACATGTGTCACACTTCATTGATAATTTTTATTATTTTTTAAAAGTACGAGAGTCTGACGACAATGGGCCACAAGGCTCCTCTAGCTTGAATACGATGTGTGAGACCCAATGCAATATATCAGTTTCTTTTGACCGAGGGGTGTCAGCGTGGTCTCGGTTGATCATGTCAACAACACGAAGAGGACACATTGAGAAGGCAATTACTATTATTTTTCTTAGTTGTAAATTTTTTTCAAGGAGTTGAACAATAAGGGTAACCCTCCCTGCGGCACGCCATCCATGTGTGGGTCATGTGGGAGAAGGGTAGGTTTGTAAGGAGACAATTGTCGCACCCTCGCTCGCCGGGAAGTCGAAGGCAGAGTAAAAAAGAGAATGTCTTCCGACAATTTCAGTGATTTTATCGTCAGATTAAATTATTTTTCCTGATTTTCACAAGCATCGCAGAAAAATGACACTCCGCAAGTTCATTTATGGAATAAAAATTCATTTGCTTAAAAAGTGTCAACTCTGTGGCAGAGTAAACAAACCTTATATTTGCTAGCAAAGTGAGCAAATCGGCAAATGCTTTGACTTTTCTTTCATATTTTGACCCAGCCGCTTCTCTCTGTGGCCTGATGTCGTCACTGAATAGCCGACGTTACAAGCTGTTTGTATGGGAACTTTAGGGTGGATGTTGTTTTTTTGTACCCAGTATTTTTTAAATACCTATGATACATGATATATATTAAAGACAAGGCCGGGGCTTACTAATCCTTTAATTAATTTTCATTTCGAACGTAGCTATCTAGCTATACTTTACAGCATAAATCACATCAATTGTTGTTACATAATACACATTACATGATACTCATATTTAACTCATAACAGTTACTTTATTCTAATTAATATTAAATTATGTTATACGGTATCTTGATCTAAATCACATTGAATTTTACCTTACATTTTAATCATGGTCCAATGCTAAGCAAAAAAAATATTTGGGCAACAACCCAATTTTGTTGATATAACAACTATCCTGGCGTTAAAATTTAAAACCAAGTTTTAAAATCAAAAGTTTAAATTTCGTTATTAAATTTGGCATCTGCAATATGTTTCCAGACTTTAACGTGAAGTCTGGCAGTACCAAGTTCTCGCACGAAAGCTCGTTGACGGTTCGGAAACTTGCCAAGTCTCACGCAGGGAATTACACGTGCTTCGCGATGACCATGCGAGGTCACACAGAGGGCGTCACGGAGCTCGTCACAGTCAGCCGTAAGTAATTTGTTATTTTTCTGAGTTTGGGACGTTTTTGTCGCATTAAAGCTGGTATTACACGATAAAATTTTGCATACAATTTTTCCTTGCAAGAAAATTTCATCTCTATGTAAACAAATGGAGTTCAATTTTTTCTGTAAGGAAAAATTGTATGCAATAGTTACAAAAATTGTATCGTGTAATACCGGCTTTAAAAGATGTGTTTTTTTAAGTGTTTATTTGATTTTGTTATCTCTTCAACCATACGTATTTTACAAAATATACGCAAAAAAAAAAAAATAATAATAATAAATATTTCTGAGTAGTTCATTCACCCGTTGAATGGAGTATTGTCCTCAAAAATTTTTATTGCAGAAATGGATAGAGCGTGCAAAGTTATGCTATCCTGATTTTTTTCAGATTTTTTAGAGCCCAGGAAGTATTTTTAAAAAATTATTGAAAGTCCTTTTTGTGACGTCACGCGGCGGCAAGTCCTATCTTTTTCTTAAGGAGCGGCGTCTCGTGACGTCACAAAAATAACTTTCAATAATTTTTTAAAAGTATTTCCCGGGCTCTAAAAAATCTGAAAAAAAATCAGGGTAGCATAACTTTGCACCCTCTATCCATTTCTGCAATAAAAAAAAAATAGGTCAATACTCCATTTATCGAAAATGACAATAAACACAATATATATAAAAAAATAAAACATGAACAAACAAAATTACATAATTCCAGAGAGAGATCTGTAGACTATTAAATTTTCTTGCTCGTCGCAGATAGAATTTTTGAATATGCATTGCTCTTTGGTTTCGGAAAATCAAAAGTGTAAGGGTTACCTCTCCCTCTCGACCTTTTTTGTATTTGCAGCCTTCCATTTTCAGCAGGGCTCAAATCCGCTTTACCACTAATGTATTTCTTAAGGAACTCGATTGAATAAAGCAACTCATTTATTGAAGGCAGATCAAATAAACGAAAGTGTTCCATTTGACTAATGTTATTATTCCAAAAAATTTCTTTGTTGCTGAATTTTGAATTCTTTCCAATTTACAGTTGACAAACTTAATATTTAACTGATGTTATATGACATGCACGCTCCATTAATTAACGTAATATAGCTTTATTTCTTTTCTGACTTCAATGCGCTATTCTGAATCCAGTTGACAAACTTCATATTTAACTGATGTTATATGACATGCACGCTCCATTAATTAACGTAATATAGCTATATTTCTTTTCTGACTTCAATGCGCTATTCTGAATCCTTAATAACGTGACCCTCGTGCTTCCTCAGGCGTGGTTCTTCCAAAAGTGAACTCCAATTTGAACGGAAGCGAGCTGGTGCTCAAACAGTTGACCCCACTGGACCTGAGGTGCGATGCGACCGGCACACCGCGGCCAAGCGTAGTCTGGTACAAGGTAAGGTGGCTGCATAGATGACACGGAAGTATATTTTCGAGGACGTACGAAATTTACCTCTAGTTGCTTTATATATTTTTATGGTTCCAAGCTGGGATCACCCCTAGATTGACTAAAATAACCATGGAAACCTCAGGATAGTTTGTTATGGATGCATAAATTACCTCCTGAATGCATTAGCCTTTTTGCTTTTTGCAATGGCTAATGCAAACCTTCCATGATTTTTGTTGTTGTTGTATAATTTGGATAGAGGACTCCGAGTTTTGAATTTTTAATTTTTTTTTTACTTTTTTTTAACCCTCTAACCTTCAAAATCGAAAGGAAAGACATTGTGACGTCATAGTCATGCAACGACTTTCAATATTCTTGCATATTCTTGCATGTTTAATAATTGCTTGACTATGACATCACAGCGTTTTGCGGCACGATTTTTAAGGTGTTAGTTTGTTCAAAAAAATTTGAAAAAAAAAAAAAATGACAATACATAACTTGAAGTCCTCTACCCAAATATTATACAATAAAAAATTTCATGAAGGTTGTTCATTGGACATTTCTCCGATTTGCACTACTCCTTCTCGGTCTTGTTGCTGTCATGACCTGGGTTATTAACCTCAACAGATTCTATTTTGATATATTGGTTGTAGGAGAAATGGATTGAATAAATTTAAGAAATTTCAATTTTGAATTTGCACCAAGACGTCACACTGTATGATATTTGCTCCCTAGGATGACAAGCCGATCGTGATCGCTCCTACGGACAACACTCGCCACATGTCGGACTACGAACTGAAGATCAAGTTCATCAAGGTGGAGGACGAGGGACGATACTCGTGCCGGGCGACCAGCTCAGCGGGAAGTGATGAGAACTTTGTTATCGTAAAAGTCGATGGTATGTGTGCACTAAAAATTCTCTCAGGATAAAATCTCGTCAAAATAAATGGCTTCTGCAACACCTGAGATGTATAATGGTCTGAGTTGAACTATAAAGATCCAGCGCGTAGCTTTGGGGAAGGCGGTGCCCTATCCCGCAATGTCCATGACGGGTGTGGGGTGGTATAACGTCTTCAATATATTTTGGGAACTTTTTAGGGGGAAGGGGGGTCGACCCCCATACCACTTGGATCCGCGCCTAGATACCATATAATAAATAATACTGATATAGACTTTTTCCCCATTTCTCCATATGCAGTGAATGTTTCCCAACGTGTTACAGTTTTATTATAAATTTCTAATTTTTGTCTGCAGGCAAGACGTCACTGAGTGGGGGAATAATTGCGGTGATCGTGATCCTCCTTCTGACCGTGGTCGTCGTCCTAGTCATCTTGTTCTTCAAGTTCCGACAGCAAAAGGTAGGGGGTTCGAGTGATTTCACCTGAGGAAGGTACTTTGAAGTGACGTCACAAGGATACAGAGCAGCACGTAATGCAGTCTGGTGAAGTTTTAAAATTACCCATTTCAGAGAAATTTTCCTTCTAAATCGTTCAATACTCCTTAATAATTAATATACTAATTTCGGTTAATGTGCTGACGTTTTTTGATGTCACAGCGTCTCCTGGACGAGCTCAAGTCGGTGGGGCTGAACCATTTCGAGCAGGGAGCAGCCGAGAGCATCAACCCTGAGCTGGGGGTGGACGAGCAGGCAGAGCTGCTGCCCTACGACCGCAAGTGGGAGTTCCCTCGCGACAAACTCAAGCTCGGTGAGTTCCGCCACTCAGTTCTCTAATAATAATAATAATAACTGTTTATTGAGCAAAATGAAATACAATACAATATTATGTGCAACAGTATTGATTAGTTAAAATAAATAGCTCAAAGGGTGACAAAAAAAGGCATAACCCATGCACAAAAGTGATCAGTCACCCAACATATAAAATCAGAAAATAAAACTACTTCGTCAAATTAGAAAAGAATACAAAAATAAACACAAATAAAACGTGAACATAAATAACAATATATACAATGAAAATAAGTAACGTTATTCCATGTTGATAACATATCTATCCTTATCACAATCAGGTAATGCATTGTACGCTTTCACAACTCTTGGGAAAAGAGAAGAAAGGTATGCACTAGAGTGGAGAGTTCACGGGGAGTGGAAAGCACAGTCCCAGACCCTCTCATACCTTCCCTTCGAGTAATGACAGAAACCCTATTGGGTCCAAAAACCTGAAAGTCATAAACACCTGACAGACATTTTTTAAAGAAAGAGAGATCAGTTCTCTGCAGCATAGCTCTTATTGAGGGAATATTGCACTGCACAAGACGAGCCTCCCTCTCATCACACTTGTCAAACTTGCGATGTCCCAAGATGATTCTAGTTGCTCTACTTTGCACTTGCTCTAGTTTATCAATATTACAAGCTGATGTAGGGTGCCAAGCAGGCGTACCATACAGCATGACAGAGATCTAACCAAAGCCAGGTAGAGCATCTTAGTTGTTTTAACTTTGCCACCCCTGAAACTCCTTGAAATCATCCCCAGTATATTCATGGCCTTCTTACGAGAAATTTCTGTCTGAATATTCCACTTGAGATTATTAGAAATAGTGACTCCAAGGAGCTTCAGGGTTTCACATTGAGCAATAACATTATTGTTGACATGATATGATGACTGAATAGGAGTATTAGATCTAGTAAGACAAATATATTTTGATTTCAATGCATTTAGAGACATTTTATTAAGCTGACACCAAATAAATATTGTGTTAAGGTCATTCTGAAGTACCTGCGAGTCCTCTAACATTTGATTTTCATTCGCATTTGGTCAATGGCAATATTTTTACTTCTGGTAGACAGAAAAGGGCCCCCGTAATTTTTTTTGAAGAGGGGCTTTATTTCAAGATCTTCTATTACTTAATCATGCAGCTATAGTTTATATATAGCCCAGCCTACTTCCTTGAAGATCATAATATATAGTAAAATATATTCCAATTTCTTATTATTTTTCTATAACCAATTATTATATAACGTATAGTATTTTATATTTTGAAAATGTAAATTAAGAATTTTTTTATGCTCGGTGCTGTTAAATTTTAATTTTTATAAATAATATATGATAGTGACATAAGAGACCTTGATTTTCCGGGCTTTAGAGAGCATAAAAAAATGAAAAATATACCATAAATAACTCGAGGTCCTCTTTCTATATTTGCATGTAGTACAAAACCAAAAGCAAATTATCAATTGCAAGTCTCTGTATACAGGTAAGCAGCTTGGCTCGGGAGCGTTCGGCGTGGTGATGAAGGCAGAGGCGATCGGCATCTTGGCAGGCGAGCCAATTTCCACCGTGGCCGTCAAGATGGTGAAGCGAAACGCAGACTCAACGTACATCAAGGCGCTGGCGTCCGAGCTTAAGATCATGGTGCACCTGGGACAGCACCTCAACGTGGTGAACCTTCTGGGCGCGTGTACCAAGAACCTCATGAAGCGTGAGTCATTATCGATATACCCACCAGCCATTTACTGCAATAATAATTATGTTTTATGTGTTAGTCTGGTCCCGCTCACGAGCGTGCGTGGTTATCTGCTATATAATTTGGTTATACTAGCTATACGTTAGACGTTACTCTCCATTCCGGAAATACATTGCCGGATTGAACATTGTAACATTATAGTAACGGTACTACTAGTCAACTATGAATTTTTTTCATGAGTTCTCGCTTACAACTTTTTGTGCACCAGAAAATTGAAAGAATGAAATCATAACCATTTTCTTGGACATACTACATGAAAAATATTTTAAGCACAATGATGTGAGACTGTGTTTAATGAAAGCTTTAAAATCCCACCTTTTTTTTTTTAAAGACGTACCCAGGCATAAAAAAAAGGTTTTCATTGCAATCTGTTTTACAACACGCGTGCTGACAGTCGACTTTTTCCATCAGGCGAGCTGCTGGTGATCGTGGAGTTCTGCTGCTTTGGCAACCTACAGAACTACCTGCTGCGCCACCGCCAGAACTTCATCGACCAGGTGGTGGGGGACGCCATCGACCCCACCAAGGGTGCCGAGCTCGTAGCCCGCGCAATTGCCGAGGACCGCAAGGCAAGGGAGGCACACGAAGAGAGCACCAGGTAATTCATTTTACCATTAGATGCAATTTAGGTGAAGAAATTTCATGCAGTGTTTAAATTACTTGCAAAATTAATATTTTCGTGATATTCAATTCTTTGTGGCAAAGTTAATGACGTCAAAGCATTTTTCATATTGATTTCGACTACATCTTATAGAAGACGATATGTTTTTTAATCTCAAATGGTGCTCTAGAGGACAAATTCACCCTCAGAAATATTAAAAAATAACAGTATTTTTTATCATTATGCTGGGTCTTCCCCGCCCCACCAATCACACCCCTACATGTTGATTGTCTATAGGTTGTTACACACCCCTGTTGCGTGTTTAGGGTGAACTACACGGCCCTGGCGTTCGAGAACAGCGATGGGTGCAGCAGTCCTCCAATGTCCCCGATGTCACCATTACCCCCCGAGATGTCTGCACGCCACGCCTCTGTCTCCTCCAACCCCTCGACTTACCAATGGAACACCGCAAACACTTTCAGCACCGATGCCAGTGGGCAGAACTCAGGTAAACTTTATTGACGTGACGTCATTCTTTGTACTGAAACGCTTGGAGAATATAAGGTTTTAATATTTCTGTTTTTTTTTTTTTTTTTCTCATCAATTAATTACAATTTGCTTTCAGCCTTGTTAATCTCCATGTGTGCACCTTTTATCGATATAATATGTCTGCGATATGCAACCAGTTTTACACCTTAAGCATCACTCATGAGTCGATCAACCAATGGCATACGTTAATATATATGTGATGTTAATATTTATGTTGAGAAAATTATACTGCAGTAGCAACATGAATCAATGTGGAAATGATTGCATATCTACAAGGCTACGAACAAATGAAGTGTTCCCCCTGATACGTTATAGACGAGAACTGCATTTGCAGCCATTAATTTTTCCATGGGGCATGGTCCTCTTATTTAACTGCGACTGAAGATATGTCTGAACTTGCAGGCACAGTGGAGGATAGCCAACCGGCGTGGCGCTCGAACTACCGCGGGGACTACAACCGGCGCGCCGACCTGCACCCTCTGCGCACGCAAGACCTCCTGTGCTGGGCCTTCCAGGTGGCGCGAGGAATGGACTACCTCGTTTCCAGGAGGGTGAGTGAATAAATAATAACATTTTTATATAAAGGTTGATTTATATGAGGGATGATGGCCACAATGTGATACGATGCTGCCGTGAAATCAATCTCCAAGATTCGGTAACCAAATAGTGGTGTCAAAAAGATAGCCACAGATGAAAATTCATAACAATTGTGCAAAATTTACATCACTCTAAAACATCGCACAATCCATCTTTTACTCAGGCAGCTTTTGTTCATTTTTTTTTTTCGGTGTTAAAAATTATTGAAACCTTGGCACCTCCAACAATACTTGCGATAGTAATTTTCAATTTCTTGAACTATTTTTGTATTCTGCACATAATAAATTAAGGAATAATATCGTCCAGGTTCTGCACGGTGACCTGGCGGCCCGCAACATTCTGCTGGCTGAGGACAACGTGGTCAAGATCTGCGACTTTGGGCTCGCGAAGAGCATGTACAAATCAGACAACTATAAGAAGAAAGGAGACGTACGTATGACCGGCAAGTCGCGGCGAGCGGCGACAGTCTCTGACGTGGGTGTTGTTGCAGGGCCCGCTACCAGTCAAGTGGATGGCCATCGAGTCCATCCAGGACCGAGTCTTCTCCACGCAGTCAGACGTCTGGTCCTTCGGCATCGTGCTCTGGGAGTTCTTTTCGCTGGCTCGCACTCCTTACCCCGGTATGTTCAATAGTTGTGGATCGGATTTGGGTGGGGGTGCACCGTCTTCTCACTGTAATTTCTTGTATACAATGTACAATAAACAAAAAAATCGTGTCGTTTAATATACTACAGCTTTAGGCTTTAAGGAGCGATAGGTATTATATAGTATTCAAATAAAAATTACCTCCCATGCCATGTATTTGAATATATACAGTTGATAGAGATCGCCACCTCTTTCCTCCCACTCGTATATCATTCAACACTGGGTACATGTGTAACAGAAGAAGACCGCAAACCTGATCTTAACGGGTTATAATAATGCAGATTAAAGAAGCAGCTTAAAAATCGCGAATCTTTTCCTGTCCAGTTTTACACTTCTGCAAACCACGCCATGAAGTGACACTCTTTTTAACCCACGTTCACGTTTGTCTACAGGAATGGAGGCTGACGAGAAGCTATTCAGCAGGCTGATGGACGGCTACAGAATGGAAAAGCCAAAATACGCCACGAACACCTTGTAAGTACCTATAATAGTTGTAATTTACATAATTATATTTTATGGTAAATAATTTAAATAAGTGCAGTGTTTAATATTTCAATAACTGACTGCATGAACAAAAAGGAAATAATTCTAATAGAAATAATAATAATTATTTCTATTACATGATAAAATTTGCATTTATTATTTTTTTTGTTTTAAAATGTACTCGAACAAATCACTTGGCCCCTGCTACATATGCAGCGCGCTCCTCTTTGCCGCAGAACAAGTTGCCTAACCGCAAGGGACTCAAGGCACGCTTGAAATTACATGTTCCAGTTAGCCTCTCATTTATTCAGCACAATTAATTTCTTTGTCCAGGTACTCGGTGATGCAGGAGTGCTGGCATGGAGAGCCAGGGCGGCGACCGACCTTCCTGGAGCTGAGCGAGCGTCTGGGGGGCATGTTGGAGGAGAGTGTGCGCGTGGTGAGTGCAGACACTTTCATGAGCTGTTGTGGAGGAGGATACAGAAAAACGGTGTTCATATTGCCGTGACGTTAGGAAACTTATTACATCAAAACATAACATGCATCAATGACGGTCATATAAATTTGTATATTAATTAACATATAATCGGTTTGAAGTTGACCAAGTTGCCTAACTTCAAGGCAAAGATGATCTGTCTCTCAGTAATTATTATAAGTTCTTCCATTATTAAGAGTAATCTGTTTGTCAATCTTCCCAGTGAATCTACACTACATGCACGCATGTGGAGTTGCATAATCACCAGGCATGGACATTGGATGTTATTACGATTGCTAACAAAGTTATCACCCTGACCGGCGTGGTTGTTTGCAGCACTACATGGACCTGAACACACCGTACGTCAAAACGTTGGGAGAGGGCGTGGTCGAGGACTACCTGGCCATGATGTGTGCCCCCACCTATTGCAACGAGGTGGCACGCCAGAGGACTCCCTTCAATGACTACGTCAACGTGCCATCACCGTCAGGTGCGTGTCGGAAAGGAAGGAGGGGGGGGAGGAGGGCTTAAAATAGGAAAGGAAAGGATAAGACTCGCCAATACTTGACAATCGTTGACACCCACCAATTATTAAAATCAGATGAATTATATTAAATTATACTGCACTTGATTGTATTGCCGTATTAATCGCAACAGTTATTTTGGTTACTTATATTTCTGTCAAACAGGCGGCGTGGACTCGACAGACTACCTGCAGATGAGTCCCACCAAAAACGGTCCCGAAAACTCACCACTTACTGAAGAGGAAGGCTACTTGCGCATGAACATTGGCTCTCCCACGCGCTCCGTTCTCTTCAGTCCGCAGACACAACCTGCGGCCTTCCAGTTCCCGAACTCCGCACGTCTCAGTTTCTCTGAAAAGCAGGGGGCAGAGCAGGCTGAGCTACGACCAATGTTGCACGGACCAGGCTACTCGCCTCCACGAGAGGACTTTCCCGCCAAGAGTCCAACCTACACCAACCTGCCTGCCTCACACGACGACCGATTTGGAGACGGACTTAAATCCTCACCGCTGAGTCCGAGCTTCGACAACCCGAGCTACCAGATCTTGAGTGGCTTGCAGGATGTCAGCAGGAAAAGAGGATACTCCGAGGCCTCGTCCAGTGGCTTCCACTCCGAGAGAGACTCAAACGGACACTCGCCCAAGCAGAGTGAAGATGACTCACGTGCTTCGCCTCCGCATTACAACGAGGCGACCGCCATGGCGAGTAGTGTGCTCGTGTGATGCCGAGCTCCATGCCGTGTTGTTGGTGAATTTACGTAAAAGGCGAGCCAATTAAGCAGTGCGAATTAACTTGGATTGGTATTAGAGCAATGAATCGTTGTAAATGAAAGTCTTTGATATGGCGTCAGCAGAACCACATGCTACGAATTGAAGCTGCCTTGATGTAAATTCGCCTACCTGTGACTTTTAGAGTGCTCTCTTGATAGTGACATAAACTACTGAACATTTGCTTATTCGTTTCTTCTCCGCAGAGTTACGATGTAAATTTTAGGAACTTGTACATATTTTTCTTTGTCTCAAATGAAAGTAATACAATGATTTAAACGCATTTATTATGATTTGCTGACATGAAATTAATTTAGAAGAATTAATTACATTAAATAAAAAAAATCCTAAAGGCATGGAAATAAAAATGAACCATGTTTGTGTAAAGTACAAATAAAAAAATTATATGTGTGCATATTGTGCATTTTTCCATAATTTTTACTTTTTATATTCATCGAATAATATATTATTTTTGTGAGTGAATAACGTAGCATGTACGTGTTACAAAAATTTGTCCTTGATGAATAATAACTGTACATCCCCCACCAAACATAATATTGTATTCAACTATTATTTTAGAGTACGAAACATTTTTTCATTTCGTAAACATTATCCTTAAAAATATATGATTCTGCTTAAAGATAATAAAGATGCAATAGAAACGTGACTTAAATAATAAATAAACAATTAATTTCAATAAAATTAACCCACAAGTCAGCATTTTTCACACCTTAATTATGGTATAGAAGTGATGCATCACTTGAAGTTCAAGTGATGAAATAAGAAAGAACTTCTTAGCCAGTACAAAAACTTAACCAAATAGACCACTTGCAAAACTATGTTTTAGCAAAACGTAAACAAACTCATTCACCCAGGTATTGTTGGTTGTTGATTATGTGTATTTTTTTTTCCAATACATTGGACCTTATAGGAAATTCACGTTTTTCACATACAGATTTCAATACGTGACATACGTATGATTTTAAAAATAAATATATCACCGGAATCTGCAGTTCTTGGCCATTTATAATATTGAAAATTTTATTGGAAGATGGTTTCTTTATTTCAATATAGTACATTTAGTATGACACCAAATCAGCCAATTGCATGGGGTAAGGTACGTAACTAGGCAAACTCCAGTTTGTTGATTTTAACTGTTGCAATAATAAACAATCTGAAGCTTGCTGGGTTACGTATCTTACCCCATGCAATTGGCTGATTTGGTATCATACTAAATTTACTATATTGAAATAAAGAAACCGTCTTCCAATGCAATACCTGGGTGAATGAGTTTGTTTACGTTTTGCTAAAACATAGTTTTGCAAGTGGTCTGGGCAAAACTATAAAGCTGAAAGAATGACAGTAAATAGTAGTGCTTTGTTATTAATTAAACTATGGGGCTTAAATTGCTTGATTTGTATGTATTATATATGTGGCCGCGCACGTACGTGTCATGCAGCACTTGTGTATAATTGCCGCTAAATTAGTAGTCAAATAATTCACGCAGTTTTTGTGGCCTTTTTTTTTTTTTAAATTCAACCAAAATTTAATTTTCCATACAAATTATTACAATTTATAAACGATTAATTATTTTTCAATGATTGAGTTATAATCAAGCGTTTAAAGCATAAAATTTACACCAATTAAAATATTTTTGTGATTGGAACCATTTTTTTTAAAATTCATTGTTAAAATGAATAATTAGCGATATAATTGGAACGTCAAAGAAGCGTCACGATTCGACAATGTTCTGTCATTGTGTTTACAGTGACGCCTGTTGCTAAGGACGTGTCAATATTTTTCAAATTGTATTATATTGAAAATATTAGGAATTTGTTTTATGATTTTAGAAAATATCATCACTTTGATAATCATGTATTTGTTGAAACGAAGAAAAGAAATAAAACAATGCATTAGAAAATGTTTGATATGTATAAAAATACACAAATTATTTTAATCAAGCAAGATTGTTATAAATGAAGAATATTAGCTATTTCAATAATAAATACGTATATATTGAAAAGAAAAAAAAATGCATGGTCTGTTTAAAAAAAAATATTTTATGCCATATTATGATCAACTAGTCACAAAAATGTCACACCATAAGCCATATATAGCAGTTTACTGTGCCCATTTCTATGACATTTTTAGAGACTGACCATTAATGTACTTTTTTAATTGCCATTTACGTCTGTAAATATATAATAAATTCATATTATAATTAAAGGTTTGATATAAATATGTATTGCATTTAACTGTTGTATTTTCAACATGACGTATAACGTCAAGCAATAATTAAGTTTTCTTATTTTTATAATATTTTTAGTTAATGGAAAATATATGATTAAAATAAAATTATTTTGGTAGTAATATTTATAAACCTAGCCGCCATATATTGCATGGACAACTTAATTAAAATTAACATACACAAATATGTGTACGTAAGGTACGTAAAGCCTGTATAATATATATCGAAGAAATTGATTTAAAAATGTTGTACATAAAATATAATATATAGCCGGTATTACTAGGGGCCGGATCTCCAATTTTTCCAGTTATACAAATATGTATGCTACATTAATGCTGACTACCAATGTTCACGAATCATGAAGTTTCATTGCCAAAATGCAAAAAAGTTTGAACTGAAAAAACTGTTTTTGAAAATTAAGAACTGTTTCAACTGTTTCAAGTTTTTTCAAGTTTTGTAAACTTTTTCCAGTTTATAATGACTGGAAACGTAGTTCTGTTTCATAAAAGCACGTTTTTCACGGTAAAAAATAAATTATATATTTTTCATAATTATTTTCCCTGACTCCATCTTGACACAACATTTGTGTTTTTTCACGCAAATTTTCATCACTGCAGACAATTTTTTCAAAATAACTTGCCAGAATTTTTTATCAAAGCAATTTTATTTTTGGTCTTCTTGGTTAAGACACCAGTATAAAAGATAAAATTTTATATAAACTGGATTTTGCTGGAAACTGGAAATGAACTAGCTGTTTTCGACTGTTTTTGAGAAATTTGCGGACTGTTTTTGGGAAAAATCTGGACTGGATCCAGTGCTGGAAATCACACTTTAGAAAACTGGAAATCCGGCCCCTAGGTATTACATCATACAATTTTTCCTTGCAAGAAAATTTCATCTCCATACAAACAAATGGAGTTCAAGTTTTCTTGTAAGGAAAAATTGTATGCAACAGTTAGAAAAATTGTATGGTGTAAAGGCGGTATTAAGGGTAAGGTAACGCCACCAATGTTAAAAAAAATCCCTCTCACAAAAATTCTGAAAAAAATTTAAAATGTTCTCCTCTATACCCCCTATCAGTACCTAAAATATCAGGTATACAAATACGATCTAGTTTTTGAGTTATGAATTTTTGAAGTTGACTACTTTAACATGGAGAAATGAAATTCCCATGTTAAATTAGTCAACTTTAAAAATTCATAACTCAAAAACTAGATCGTATTTGCATACCTGATATTTTAGCTACTGATAGGGGGTGTAGAGGAGAACATTTTAAATTTTTTTCAGAATTTTTGTGAGAGGGATTTTTTTTAACATTGGTGGCGTTACCTTACCCTTAAGCCGGTATTACACGATACAATTTTGCATACAATTTTTTCTTACAAGAAAATTTCATCTCCATGCAAACAAATAAAGTTAAAGTTTTCTTGAAAGGAAAAATTGTATGCAATAGACAATAATGGTTGCATTTTTTTATTTCATAATTAGAAAATATACCTAAAATTATGCTTTTCTGAATTTTTTCGGATTTTTTAGAGTGTGGGAACTAATTTTAAAAAAATATTTAAAATACCTGAATTTGGGTGGTACACCTGATGGGACAACCGTGACGTCATTTGTCGTGCTGTGATTGGCTGTTGATGATGTCACGGCTGCTGTGATTGGCTGTCGATGACGTCACGGTTGTCCCATCAGGTGTACCACCCAAATTCAGACATTTTAAATATTTTTTTAAAATTAGTTCCCGCACTCCAAAAAATCTGAAAAAATTCAGAAAAGCTTAATTTAATGTATATTTTCTAATTATGAAATAAAAAAATGCAACCATTATTGTCTATTTTTCGAACTATTTAATACAATTTTTCCTTACAAGAAAATTTGAATTCCATTTGTTTGTATGGAGATGAAATTTTCTTGTAAGGAAAAATTGTATTCAATAGTTGGAAAAATTGTATCGTGTAAAGCCGGTATTACAAGATACAATTTTTTTAACTATTGCACACAATTTTTCCTTTCAAGAAAACTTGAACTCCATTTGTTTGTATGGAGATGAAATTTTCTTGCAAGGAAAAGTTGTATGCAAAATTGTATGGTGTAATACAGGCTTTATACCGGCTTAATACCGACTATACAATTTTTTTAAATAATTGCATACAACTTAATTCTCCTTACAAGAAAACTTCGCTGACAAATCAAATAATATTAATAAACAATATAAAATAGATGAAATTTTCTTGTAAGGAAAAATTGCATATACATGCAAAATAATTGTATCCGTGAAATATATAGGGTTTATAGATATGACGATATGACCATTATAATGTATATTACAAGCGTGAATAAAACTACGAAATAAATTTATTTCCGCAGTCAATAATTAAGTTCCAACACTACTGCAACCTCGTGACATCACATGCGAACGTCTTTTTTTGTTTATTTTGTTTATTGGCTAGCTGTGACATCCACCTAAAAGAAATGTCAACATTTTTTTTATATATATAAATATACGAAATTATTTCCGTGTTCAAAAAATTTAAAATCTATAAAGATATTGCAACTGTTTTATTTTTTATTGTGCTCTATAATAATATATATGTGTTATCATATTATAAAATTATTTATAATTGGCAAGTAATTAAGTTTTTCATATATTGCTTTTTTTTTAATGAAATTGACTTTTATGATTTTTAAGTATTATGGCTGGGATGATAAATTTTTAAAACACATAATTATGTATTTTGTGCTTTGTTTAATTATTTTTAACGAAACCTACATTTGTGAATATAATCAATATATCATTTTATGTGTTCTCAATATGTGTTGTTTATTTTGTAATTGTATTTTTAACGTGAATTTTAAATGCTGTCTCATATAATGTAATAATTAAAATAAACGTGGAATGATTTCCTTAATAAAGAATATATATTATATTTTATTTACTTATTGAAAGATTTAAAAAGATGCACCCTATATAATTTATAGTATTTAAGACATAATTTTTTTGCAGTAATCTCAAAATAATAAAAAACAATAAAAGTGTATGCAAAATAATTAATGGCAATATAACAAGAAATCAAAATTAGGATTTGATAAAGGATTAATGCAATGATGCAATATACAGGGTGTCCACAGAAATTGTCCCGAATTGGCAGTCAAATTAAAGTATGAAGCAGGATGGTAACATGAACATGTTATACATCAAATTAATTAAAGCTCAACAATCAACATTTTCAAAATTGTAAGCAAAAAAGCATTGTGTGGACTTGTTTTCTTTTGAAACGAAAAAGGAACAAAAATGGCCGTTTCTGAGCTCCAAACACCGCAGAATCAGCTGTCATCTGAAAGAGATTGTCCTTATTTAATTATTCGCTTGAATAAAAATTTACCCGCACAATTTACCACAAGGCTTCTCCGCATGAGCACCGTACCGTTGGTAAACCCGGCACACGCCCGGACAGGCCTCCAGTTCTCGCCACACATTGCCAGAATTGCCGGCGTGATTAACTTGATTGTTGTGGTGATGAGAACTGGAGGCCCGTCTGGACGTGTGCCGGGGTACCAACGATGCTCATGTGGAGAAGCCTTGTGGTAAATTGTGTGGGTAAAATTTTATTCCAGCGAATAATTAAATTTGGACAATCTCTTTGAGATGACAGCTGATTCTACGGAGTTTGGAGCTCAGAATCGGCCATTTTTGTTCCTTTTTCGTTTCAAAAGAACACAAGTCCACACAATGCTTTTTTTGCTTACAATTTTGAAAATGTTGATTGTTGAGCTTTAATTTCATGTATAACATGTTCATGTACCATCCTGCTTCATACTTTAATTTGCCTGTCAATTCGGGACAATTTCTGTGACACCCTGTATATTGCTCAATATATTTTCCAATTGTAAAGTGAAAACATTTTTAGTTCAAAAATTGAAGGAAAAACTGAACTATTAATGCATTCAATTAAAAAAAAAAAAAACACAAACACAAAATTTGGTGTAGATTTTGAGTAATTAATTTTATCGAGTAAGTCGGTGAAAATTTTCGAGATATTGTATATTGCAGCATTGAAGATTATAGAATCGTTTGAGATAGGGATTGCTGTGACTTAATTATTTTTATTTAGAGTCTTATTGACTCGTGTAGAGCTATAGTATTTTTTCCACATTTGAATAATGGCAAGTATTTTTTTTTTTTTTAAATATCCGCGGAGCAGAAATTTTTTTCGGGGTGTTAAGGTTAAGATAACGCCACCAATGTTAAAAAAAAAATTCCTCACATGAAAATTCTGAAAAAATTTAAAATGTTCTCCCTCTACACCCCCTATCAGTAGCTGAAATATCAGGTATACAAATACGATCTAGTTTTTGAGTTATGAATTTTTAAAGTTGACTACTTTAACATGGAGAAATGAAACTCCCATGTTAAATTAGTCAACTTTAAAAATTCATAACTCAAAAACTAGATCGAATTTGTATACCTGATATTTTAGCTACTGATAGGGGGTGTAGAGGAGAACATTTTAAATTTTTTTCAGAATTTTTGTGAGGGACTTTTTTTAACATTGGCGGCGTTACCTTACCCTTAACATGGAGAAATGAAACTTCCATGTTAAATTAGTCAACTTTAAAAATTCATAACTCAAAAACTAGATCGTATTTGTATACCTGATATTTTAGCTACTGATAGGGGGTGTAGAGGAGAACATTTTAAATTTTTTTCAGAATTTTTGTGTGAGGGATTTTTTTTAACATTGGTGGCATTATCTTACCCTTAATAATTAAAAAAAAAAATAATAATAATAATAAAAAAAAAAATAATAATAATTTTAATTTTTTGCGCGATTCTCGCGTCCTTGCCTCCGCGTTTTCGACAGTCACTATCCTATTACCAGGTGACCACAATTCTCACATGATGTGCGCGATTGCTGCCATGGACAGTGCCGTTATACAGCATAATAGCACTTAAATATTTTTCCTACTACACTGCACTCATTTCACTTTGCATATTATACAAATATACACACATGTTAAATTTTGTATCAATAATATAACAATAATGTAAATTCTTCTCAGCTCAAGTTTTTGATGTTATATTTTGACCTGTTCAGACTGTTCAGAGCAAAAGTCAAATGATACAATGAGATATTAGAATGTGAAAATTTTAGTGGCTCAATCGAAAGAAGGGGTAAAAATATGGTATTGTGATTTTTTTCAGATTTTTTAGAGACGGAACTATTTTTAAAAGAATTATTGAAAGTCTATTTTGATGACGTGGGCGGCACTCCTTAAGAAAAAGGATAGGCAGTGCCGCCCGTGACGTCATAAAATAGACTTTCAATAATTTTTTAAAAATAGTTCCCGGTCTCAGAAAGATCTGAAAAAATTCACAGTATCATATTTTTACCCCTTCTTTCGATTAATTAATGATTTTCAATCTGCATTAATTTATTAAATAATTTTTTTATATTTAAAAATTATGAAGTAAAAGTTGAGATAAATTATAGGTTTCCTTGGTGATAAAGGACCTTTGTCCACAAAATATGAACTAAATAATGCAGAGCTTTGTGATAACGTATTAGATTGTTTAAAGCGGCCTATATCAATATGCATATGCACAGGAAGTGGGGGTCAGATTGAGTAATTTGCCACCTGGCCACTTTGGTGCTGTTCTAGCCTCCTCTTCTTACGACAGGGTGAAGTTGTTACTGTTCGGACAATCCGGAAGTGCTTTTTTATAAAAAACAGAAATGCTTTTATTGACAAAAAAGAGTTGATTAATTCACAATAAAATTTAAAGTTAATATAAGTGGGTTTATAATTTAGCTCAATTAATGGTAATTAATGTAAATATAAGAGTTTTATGTCTGGAAAAAAAATATTGAAATAAAACAAATTATTTGACGAATACAGGCTTGTATATTTTATATGCTTAGCTACACACAGAAATGCAAATTTTTTCACTGTTTTTGACCCTGGCAGGGCCAATTAGAAACAGTTTGGAATGCACAAATATAAGGAGTCACGTTGATACATGAAAAACGTTCAGAGCACTTTCAGTGCAAAGCGTATCAGACTGTCAGATACAAAGCCAGACGATAATTAAGGGTAATTTTCTTTATTTTATTTATTCACATTTAATATACCACTTTGTAGCTTCCGCAAATATTGCAAATATTTCTCATCAAGTTTTGCATCTGAATGTCCTGCATCACGTTCACCACTGTCCAGTCAGGAGAGTGGAAAACAAAAATCATAGTAAATAAATTGCTTGTAGCTAGGAAGACATGGAAGTGTCAATACATTTTCTGTGGAAGACATCGTATTTTGACAATAATTAAGTTCACTGTTGTATAATGTATGTTTGTTAGTTACACTTATAACAATATTGCTAATGATCATATGGCACATGTAAGTCTTTAGGATGATTTGAATTTAAATGCTATCAGAATTAAAGCTGCAGTTATAAATAATTAAATAAAAATTTTTCTACACTTTTCTTTTTTTCAAGCATGGAAGATCGGGATTTGATTCTTTTGATTAGCTGTGCAGCATCTCTTAAAACTAATTTGAGCTATTACGCTTTTATTTTTTTAAAACTCAACTTAAACATTAGGAGATAAAAAATAATAATAATTTGATGTAAATATAATATGAGAATGTTGAAGTGCAAAAACATATTTTATGAATTATATGAATTAGAAATGCATAGATAAATCCCATTATATATAATGGAAATGGTATTTACATACTAGAAGGTTAACTATATTCCCTTGAACCATACATACAATCATATATTTTATCTCCGATCTGGTTGATATCGCAAGCAACAAAAAGTAATGCCACACTGTAGGGTGTCTTTCTGCCTACTTTGTCTCGACAAGCACTTGTCGCAGCCTGTCCAGGAAAATGTCAGCGTGAATCTCTTGGAAGATGAGAGCGGGACGCAGGCGGATGGACATTTCACCACAGCCCCCACTCTGAATACCTGCAGACAAATCACATATTCAGGTCAACTTCTGGACTTTAGTGTTATATGCAATCGTATAGGGAACTATTCACAAAGCTCTTTAGCTCTCACTTTAAGCACCATATTTAAGCAATGTTTCTTACTTGATTTAACCACTAGCTTTATTAGACGCAGAAGGTCCTACAGAGTTTGGTAAATACACCCCATAATACAGTTGTAAATGTTATACAATTGCTGACCCTGAAAACTTCCCTCGCAGAGATATATGGCCGTAGTTTTGTTGGCACACTAGAACAGCACAGTATCTATACTATTGCCACTTATTGCTTGGTGAAAGTTTTCTAAGGCAAGCAGTCTACTGAAAAATTCTACCTACTCTTAAGTTTTCATAATTAAAATAATGACGCTTATTGAATGGTTATGGAATTTTCGTAGCAACAAAAAAAAGTAGAATATGTTTTGATGTATTATAGCTAGCGCCCCCTTCCAGAATTAACAAGGCCTGTGTGGGTTTGCCCCACTCATGTTATATCTTTTAACAAAATTTCAGAAACAATTTTTTTTGTATTCCTACTTATATTTTCAAGGTTAGAGAGCTCACCCTTTGCCTTAAGCCTGGTCACCATGTCGTCGCGAAGCTTGCTGTTTGCGCAGCTGATGGCCAGGAATGTGCCCCGGCCACGCGCTTGTCCCACCAGAGCAGGGAATTCATTCTGCAGCGTCTTGAGGCCCGTGAGCAGTCGTTCGCCCGAGCGCTGCACCTGTGCCAGCAAGTTGTCTCGCTTCACCACCTCTAGCACCCCCTCCAGAAGCACCAGCTTGCCTGGGTCACCCATCCATGTGTTGAAGATGCGGTACGATTGGTGCGGCCTGTAACATCAGCTTGTGTTTACTACAGTTTCTGAAGTATGTGACAATATCTAAAGAAATAGTAAATAAATTTAATAATTAAAGTAAATAAATATAATAATGAAATTAAATAAGTGCTGCAAAGTAACTGAGATGAAGGCAACAGCAATATTATTTCAAACTTAATTGCACATTTTATTTCACTCATTTTCACCAATTCTGTTCATTAAATTAAACAGTGAATGAAAAAAATGAACAAGAAAACTTTTACAGAATGAACTGGAGTAACCATTTTTCTTTAACATGACTAGTATATTATTATTTGCATCTGCGTTTTGTTGCTCTACAGTCCAAAAACTGCAGGTTCTTGTCAATAAAAGTGTTGGCACATCATCTGTCCTGACTTCAATAGAAAAGTGGAACAGCTGGTTGAAAACATTTAAGAGGAAGCCTTACTTGAGCTCGGCAGTGTGGTAGAATCCTCCGATGAGCATCTTCTTGCTGAAGGTGACAACGTCCGGAGGACCGTCCAGGTTGAAGTGCTCGTGGCACCACATCTTGCCTGTTGGTCCTCCACCAGTCTGCACCTCGTCAATCAGCAGCGATGCCCCGTGCTGAAACCAGACGACAATAAGAACTTTGGCATTGTTTTTTCTGTTACTTTGAATTGAAACAAATGACAGTCTGAATATAAAATTAAGAATTCGCTTTAGCTTGGAAGGGACTCACAAAATCCTAAAGTTAGTTTTATCAAAGAACTGGGAAGTTAAAATACATATACTGTAAGTTGTTTGTGACCAGTTGATCTCTAAGTTCAGAACAGTAGACAACCTTCAATAATAATAATAAAAATATTGCAGAAAGGCATAATTTATTTTTGTAGGAAACAAAATTCAAGTAGATTGTCCACTGTCTCATTTACTCCAGTCCAGAGTAAAAAATAAATAAATAATATATGGCAAGAAGAAATTGAATAGAATAAATTACAACTAGATGTTAAATATTCAACAATGTACAATCAATCGCTTATGATTTCAGGAAATTCAAGGCAGTGTTTTATTTCACAACAGCTACGTTTTGGAGATTCAACGTACTTCAAACTTTTATCTCAATTTTTACAAAATGAGTAAAATAGTCACGCTTCAAAATTTGTTCCCTACAAGCCTTATTAAAATTCAGGGGGTTAGTTCTGAGATCTCGAGAGACTGGGAGTCATCCTTAGATTACTATTGACACAAGATGCAAAGTTGATTAATATTAATTAATAAATTGTTATGTGATGAGATGTGAATACATGTATAGAATATAAGTGTGGTGTAATCTAAGTTTTAATAAAACCATAGACCTTATGCTATGTGAATAAGATTTAAAATTTCAACAACTTTTTTGGTTGTGTTTAAGACATATTTTAAGGCAATGAAAGAACATGTTATTTTCCTCTTGAATGTCGGTACTCCAGCAGGCACCCTGCAATGTCTTTGTACCTTCCTGGTGATTTTCTGGAGTCCCTGGAAGAAGGCGGGCGAGGCCTCATTGTCTCCACCCTCCGCCTGGATCGGCTCCACAACGACGCCTGCCACCGGACATCCCTTCTTGGCGTACGCCTCAAACTGCTCCTCTACCTGCGACAACATGGACACTCTTTCAAACATGTTGTCACATTGTTGTTTGTGTAGACTTATTACACACAGAAGCATGTTTAATGACTCATTAAACATTATACTTATTCTATTGTATAAAATAGTTAGTGAGGATGCTGTTGATTTAGATTAAATTACAAGTTAATACTGTACTGTAGATTTTTATCCTCAAAAATTTATTACTTCAATATAAAATTCAGTATGTTATATCATAGTAAAATTAACGTTGTTGTATGCAGAAAATTCATAGATTAGTACCAGTATAAAAACTATCATTCCTCAAATTAATAAGAGACAGTTTCTTCTAATTTCATTTTATTGTAACCAGAGTGAGTTTTCGTCCAGATTACAGCCAATCAGAATAAGAAAAGCACTGTTCAGCCAATCAGTAACAAAAATGCTGTCCCAAGATGCATGACATTATGGACAATGGCAGTGCCAGAGGGGTCTCACCTCTGCCAGGCAGCGTTCATCTTCAGCAGCGTTCTCCCGTTCATTGTCCTCAAGAGGGTAGCGGTAGGCGGGGAAGCTGGCGATGGGCCAGTCGAACGCCGGGATGTCCAGCTTGTGAATGGCCTTCGAGTGTGTGGTGGAGAGAACACCCAGTGTGCGGCCATGGAAGGCACCTGGACATGGAGGGAATTAATTACTGTATTCAAAATACAAAAAAAAAAAAAAGACTAGGATTGTTTTTTGTTTTTTGTTGACGTGTCACAGGTGGTTAAATGCCGAAGATTCTTGAGGGAAAACATTATGAGGAAAATGCTCACAGTTAAACTAATTACCATAAAATCATCTTTGCATGTAATGCAAATTGATAGGGATTCCCTACCCTTTTCTGATGAAAGAGCCCACCATAGAAAATTCTATAGCTACAAAAATTGACTCAACTGGCAAGAGAATTTTTAGTAAAACGACACCTTCCAAGGCCAAAACGGAGTGAATGCCACATATTCCCCCACCAAGTGGCCCCACTGAAGTTCTGCAGTTCTGAACTCACCCTTGAAGGAGAGGATGGAGAGGGGTGGTGATCCAGGTGCCAGGTTCATCATGCAGCTCTCCATCTCTTGCTGGGTGAAGGCCACGTCATCACCCCCACGCTGCTTCTGGCGGTACCACATGAAGATAGCCTTGTAGGCATTCTCGTTGGAGCATGAGCCGCACGCCATTGTGGTGATCTGGTTCAGTCCAGGTGGTGCAACCTGCAGGCAGCAAACACCATTTAGTATACAAGGACAGAATGCAATGTTACGTTAGGTCTCAGACAAGGTCTTTAGCCCTTTAAGCACATGAAATTTACTTGATATGGTAGTTTCAGATTTTCAAAGTGAAGATCATACCTAGCCAGTCTACAGGTAGTTAAGGGTGGCACCGTTTTATGATACGGGCAGATTAGGCAACGTTAGATCATTCTCAAGATAAATAATAACAAAACTACATAATTGCCAATTGCCACTGCAATCTTATGTATGTAATACTTACAGGACTCCATTAAAAGTTATATTCCATGCATAAACATTTTGTGAATGATAGAAAATTATTACGGTAGGTAATTTAAGTACTAGCAATTATATGTTAATTAACTCCTAAAATGAATTAGATTAAAGCAATGGATCTGTTATTTCTTCTAACTTTGATATATTATATTTTCTCTAGTACAACGTAGTCAGAATGCAGTAAAATTATTAACGCAGCTGCAACATCCAAACATCCCTGCATTCATGATTGACCCTCTCTCGCAAACTGAACAATACACTTCTCTCACCGCTAGCAGGACATTCTTCAACTTGCTGTTCCAGTCAGCCCCAGGGAAGACACCCAGTGCCGGACGGTTCACCATCGTTTTCTGGGGAACAAGAAACCTGATGAACTCAAAGTTATGCAGTATTTGTCAATTAAAAAAAAAGCTTAAATGTTGTAGTTCATAAATTATTAATTGAAAAACTTGAGTTTTATGGTATACGGGTGAGCTTATTATGGTATATGGGGAATCATTTATTTATTATGAAAAATCGTCCAATTAAAAATAAACTATTAATATAAGTTTATAATAATGTAGAAATTAAGTTTACAAAGAATTTGGAGATTATTATCAGCTATTAATTATCTTTGCTTTAACTTTCCTAATTATTGAAATTTCTTTATAAAAAAAACCTAGAAATTACAGCTTGCATTTCTCACCAAGTTGTGGGGGTTGTCGGCAAGGAGGCGCAACAGGTGGGGGTGGTTGTAGCCGAGGGGCAGCGACGAGATTTGAGTGTAGACATCCAGCAACGTGTTGCCATCAACATCCACCAGGTAGTTCCCCAGCGAGCGGTCGTAATCGAGGAACAGCTGTACTGAGCCTGCTTGCTGACAACAGAAAACAGAGTGTCATGACCCACCTGTTCACGTTGTATGCATGATAAAATAACATAATACTGAATTACCTAGTTAAGGTAAATTGGAAACAATAAATTTTAATTTTATGAACAAAGTTCATTTTCTAGAAATTTCTACACATTCAGTGAGAATAATATATATATTAAAATATACTGTAGCTGAAAAACATGCATGACAAATATAAAGTATGTACAGAGCAGATAAGATAATCTAGGCTAACATTTGTACAGAAAATGACTAATACACAACTGTATACCCTCTACCGAAGCTCTTTCAATGTCATATATGCTTTTTAAAGTAGAGTGAGCGAAAAATTGACCGATGGTAAAGCTCATTCTCTTGCATGTAAAAAGTTACTTTGGAGCACCATAAATAAGCATCTGAAATCAGTTGAGACCGTCCTTCGTAAAAATTCTGAGCATTTGGGTCTAAAAGTCGATGACTTCGTCCATCTACTCCATGCTAACGCTCGAAAAACGTGGCTTCTTTTTTATTCAAACTTTAATTTCTTTCGCAATCTCCCGTAAAATGTGTTTAAAAAACATTCTAAGATAGAACATATTATGGTCTAAAATCTTTGTTTTATATATATTGGAATTATTTGTATATTATAAATTGTATGTATGTATTGTTTTACTAATTTCTTTTTGTGTTTTCAGATATTAAATAACTGTATAATGTAGTCACAATGTACCAACTGGTATTTAATGTGAATAAATAAATAAATAAAAAAATAAAAATAAATAAATGGTGAATCAGAAAGTGTCATAACCTTTATTAGCCCTTCATAAAAATTTTGAGAAAATTCTGATACAATACCAAAATCCGAGGCAAATTTTCATTTCAAATGTTGCAGTCTACGGGTTAACAGCTGACTGGATCAACGGGATTAACAACACTATATAACTTCAGCAGATGCTCGTATTGCGCAACTTGCATAAATTTCTACTGCGCAGCTTTTGAGGAGCCGACGTAACTTTTTCGTATGCACATATATAGTGCGTGACGTCATTCCCGCCATGCACTGCGCACTCAACTCGCTGACTCCTCTTTAATGTTAACAAATTAAGGAATTTTTACAACTTATTATAAAATGTCCTATCTGCAGTTAGCAATTAAAGGAGCGAGTATTCCAAATTTAAGTGCATATCTCCATTTCCGGTTTCTATCCATAAGACTCCCTTGTAAATTAACTTCTACCACATAATTTTTCACAAAATTCAGATCAGACAGATTCACTTCAAAATTTGTATGCCATCTATTGATGGTGCAGTTCAAAGTCCTACAAGTCTTGGGAGCTGATTCTAAGATCTCGATCAACTAAGATTAATCCTTAATATAGAGCTTTTCTGATAAAGGAGCTGAATTAGCTGGGAGAAAATTGAGAGCTAGAGGTGTACGTGCTGATTGTCTGTAAATTTTCCAAGAGAAATGTGAAGCTAATAGCAGCTAAATCACCCATAACATGAAAAAAAATGTTATAGTTACTGTAGATAGGTATTAAAGACAGAGTGTATGAAGAGAAGGTACAAGTAGTGTTCCTCTTAGTGTCCCCTCCCCCCTCTTTTTTTGTTACTCTTCCCTTTACTTGTACTTCAAATACACGTAGCCCAAATGTTGTATTGACGACAAAGCATCAAGATGTACAGTAAATAAGCTCTTATTTCAGCTATGTAGATGTTAAGACAGCTTACCTATAAGCAGGGAACTAATATACAGTGTGCTGCTGTATGTGCTCTTACTATGGTAAAAATACAGAAGAACTAGCAACATCTCTGAGCTAAGATTCACCTGGATTTCGTTGAGCTCCTTCAGCAGCTGCTGGGTGCGCGGTCCTGGAATGGCAGTCTTGACAACTGGGCTGCGTGGCTCACCAACTATCAGAGCTGAGGCTGACGCCTGTCGCAGCGCCACCTTGTTTGTCGCTGAAGCAGAGAGCATTCAATGATTTCCAAGAAGGAAGCGAGGGTAAGATATAGTAGTGGAGAAATCAAAATTACAGCAGCTTCCATCCCGCAATATTTATCATGGACTCCTAGCTAGATTAGGACAGCACAATGAATGTATACTGGGCTTATATAGTAAAAAAGTTCTTGAGGACAGCATGTACGTGCGTATACCTTTGGAGATGTGCATGATCATTAATTAGCAGGAATTTTGATTTTGTGGGGCGTGCGCCGGAGTATAAAATATATAGTATAACGCACATTAGAACACTGCAGTGTGGCATTATTTTAAAAATATATTGAATTAACACCTATAGTAAATCAGAGTGGGAATTTTGGCTGAGGTCTATAGTGGGACTAAGTGGGAGAAAATTAACTGCCTGATATGAGAAGTTTAGGCAAGGCGGATTTCTAACACTGTATCTAATCTAATCTGATGAATGATTTTATAGGTTTATGACTTTTTTGCAGTTTGAAACAAAAAAACAATATATATTTAAATGTTATCAAGAGGTCGCCGTGTTCTCTCTTATAATTTTATGATGCATAGTTCTATCATGTGGTGATTTCTATATCATATATTATGCATATAATATTATTATAGCTGCCATAATCTATTCAAGCACCAAATAAAATATATAATGTAATACAATACATATATTATTATACAATGTGGGCCGGGTCACAGTTAGAGATGGTGCATGGGGTATAATGCATATATAATTAAGTCTGCAGGACATTTTAATTTATGAGTGCGTGGAAACAGTGGTTTTATTTTCTTTTTGATCCGATCGATCGATATTTATATATTAAATTATTGTATGATAGGCATACATAAAATACATATATATAATTTTACTGTATTATAGGAATAAAGGAATGAGTATAAATATATTATATTTAACTGCATATGTACGTGTGTAAAATTGAAATACGAATGCATATAATACAGTACATACAATTATTATAACGAACAACTGTTAATTTATCTAATCTAAACATCTTAATAACACATAATTATAATGTATGCATAGTTTTACAGGAATTTTATTTGTAGAGGTCAATGCTCCATTCCAAATACCATTGAGTATGTATGCATATTCAAGGCCATCAATGTTTAATTAATCGATCTGCGATGCTGAATAAAGCATCTAAAGATCGGAAGAAACTTCTTTATTTTTGTACACCTAAATACTAAAAAAAATTAAAGTAGTATATTACCATGACTCCAGGGCTTGTTGAAGCTTAATTTGGCGATCGATGCTGTCCAATTGCTGGCGTAAAGCCTCGCCATGATAATAGATACAGAGCGTTGAGGCAGCTACTGCCGTACTGCGGACTCCTCAACAGACGCGAGCGCGACGCAGCTGACAGACCCCGCCCCCTTTTGACAGGATGTCGCCGGCGGGCCCTTCCCCTCTCTTAGCAACCAATTTATTTTGATAAAGAGTAGTTGTCTCCCCTAATGGCCTTGGCCTTTCTAATCAACTTGTTTTTGTGTTCAGCGTGTATTTGCGACTGAAAGATACTGCCAAACAGTCATATATATAATTATATAACAGCTCACTGCGTGAAGAAAAAAAAGTATCATAAAATAAGTATTATATATATTTTTTTTAAACTATAATATTTTTCTACGCTTACATATAATTGAACAACTACTATATTCAGGCGCGGATCTAGAGGGGTGATCAGCCCCCCCCCCTCCCCCTCAAATAATAATAATGGGCTATCAATAGGTGATTTTCTATATAGCTCTTTCTTTCACACTCTCTCAACACTTCAGAGATCATAATTAATTGTTTAAATAGTATTACAGATTTTAGTTAGTTTACGTGTATTTTGACTGCTGCGCCCAATACGTGTATTTTGACTGCTGCGCCCAATTATTTAAATAAAATATTTCTTCAAGAAAATAATTTAAAACTGAAAATTATTTCTAAAAACAAGTTATTTTTATTTTACATAAAAAATACAATTTCCATTTTATAGAATGGTTCAAAAATTGAAAAATGAAACAGCACACAAAATGTGTGGGTAATTAATTAAGATATAATACACACTTTGTCTCTGCTTGCTCAAATTGTTTCTAATGATAAATGTGCTCAACAACTGAGAACAAATAATAATAGCTAATCTTAACACTCAAAATTTTTGCAAACAAAAATATTTACTATGTAAAAAATAAAGCTAGCCACGTGGAAATTTAGAAAGAAATTTCATATAGCAGCATGAATGTCAAAATTTAAGAATGGCTGACACTTTCCCAAGACAGTGTCACCTTACTTTATGCTGTACTTGGCAATGGAAAAGTTTTTAACTAATATCTGCTACATTCTAAGGGTTACATATTATTATAGTAATTGTGAGGCAATGGTCACATCACAGATATTACTTGAAAATTTCCCCCAATACTAAACACATTTTACACTTCAGGTAACACCACTGATGGAGAACTTTTGCTGTAGGGATCCACAAGTTTACATTTTTTTCCTTCTTATTTCCATGCAAGCCAAAGAGGTTTGTCTCTCCGGAATGGCAAGTAGGAAAACTAGGGGTTTTGTTCAGGGTTCTTATGGCAAACAATGCTTATGGAGAGACATGCTAGTTGGTTACAACAATGTACACATATATTGGATCACACATCATGCTGCTCAAACTTAATTTCTTTTTCACTACATAAAATAAGTAGAATACTCCATTTTTCTTAAAAAAATTTAAATTTGTGTATTAATAAAAAAAAAAAAAAATGTTAATATATTGTTATAAATAATCAACTGTCAAAAAATACAGAAAAAAGTCTTATTATAACAATTTGAATAACCTATACATACTTCATATTTAAATTTTTACTAGAAAATTTACACACATAGGACTACCAGCTTAGTCAAATATTTGACTCTGCCAGCACCGATGACATATTGTTTATCGCACGGTCATCAGTCAATACAGGATTACACTGAAATATAAATAAACCCAACCTGAACAAAGATATATTTACTAATTTGAAAAAAAACAAGAAAACAATTTTTTGATTTGTACTGGAAACATCTCAAACCAAAGAAAAAAAAATTAATCATTGGTATATTTTATCTAAACAGTGCAGAGTTTTTATAAAAAAAAAAAAAACATTATAATACATTTAACCTTTACTTTATAAAGAAAACCTTGTGACTTCTTACTGCTAACGGAAATTTTCATACATTTGTGTCTAACAGGGCAAGGCAGTCTCTATCACTTCACTGGTAAGAGTCTTTGTAGAGGAGATTCACTAGCACGAGGAGCCTCCTTTCTCCGTCATCTTCATGCGCAGGACTTTGAGTTTCTGTACAAAGAAACCTTCGAGAGCTTCCGCACACCGGAAGAAGGGCGACTCCCGGGGGTTGTAGTAGCGACAGTTGTCGAAGATTTTTGTCATATCTCCAATGAATTCGCTCAGCTTCTTGTAAGACTTCTCATTGATACGTAGCTCGATTGTCTGCAAATCTGCAAGAGGTGGATTGTTAGTGATGTCGCCTGGGGAGAAAAAGTCAGAAATACGTACCCATTGGCTCTTTAATAACTTTGTAGTAGTCGGGAGCTTCTGTGGGGTCCACGGGCTCCATGAATGGCCAGGCAGACTTGTGACCCTGGGAAGAAATAACGTTAAAGTTAAAGTACCATAATGAAGCATTAACTTCACTTATTCAAATTATTATTTATTTAGCAACACATAAAAGACCAAGGCACTAAATAATAAAGTGTAAAGTTATCATGAGTTAGTGTTAAACTGATTTTGAGTTCAAATCTATGAACTTGGAAAATATAAAATTTTAAAGAGAGCTTGTTTAATTATTTATTTATTTTTTGTTCCTCCCAAGTTAAATATCTCATAGATATTTTTTGTTTTTTAAAAGTAGATAGAAACACATATGATAGAAAAAGATTTGTTGGGAAGGGAGATAGTTCAAGCTTTTAGCCGTCAGTGACCCAGCAAAAAGAGAAAAATTAATTAAAACAACGCTGTGCGTGTATATTAGGTTTGACTCGCCGCTCGTTTTAGAGAGAGAGAGGGATTTTTTTGGCTTGATCAGCTAGTTTTTGCTAGCAAAATCGTCACACAAATAATACATTTGGTGCGCCACTCTCTAGCCATGGACAGCTGTTTCGGCCTACTGGGCCTCATCAGCATGGCGAGGAGAGAGAGGCAGCAGCTCCCAGCCAGGTCTACATGAGAGCAAGACTATCGAGCTACTGCCAAAGTAGCAGAGTTCGCGCGGCCTTTTATACCGGCGATCCGAGTCTCGCAATTATAGCGCGACTCTTCATTGGCTGATACTTTGTGGGCGCCAAAAGTTTAAATATGTAACGCTATCGCAGCAAAAACCACTGACAAGCCAGGGATTTGAAATAAATCCTTTTATCGCAGCAAAAACCACTGACAAGCCAGGGATTTGAAATAAATCCTTTTATTTCAAATCCCTGGCTTGTCAATGGTTTTTGCTGCGATAGCGTTACATATTTAAACTTTTGGCGCCCACAAAGTAGCAGCCAATGAAGAGTCGCGCTATAATTGCGAGACTCGGATCGCCGGTATAAAAGGCCGCGCGAACTCTGCTACTTTGGCAGTAGCTCGATAGTCTTGCTCTCATGTAGACCTGGCTGGGAGCTGCTGCCTCTCTCTCCTCGCCATGCTGATGAGGCCCAGTAGGCCGAAACAGCTGTCCATGGCTAGAGAGTGGCGCACCAAATGTATTATTTGTGTGACGATTTTGCTAGCAAAAACTAGCTGATCAAGCCAAAAAAATCCCTCTCTCTCTCTAAAACGAGCGGCGAGTCAAACCTAATATACACGCATAGCGTTGTTTTAATTAATTTTTCTCTTTTTGCTGGGTCACTGACGGCTAAAAGCTCGAACTATCTCCCTTCCCAACAAATCTTTTTCTATCATATGTGTTTCTATCTACTTTTAAAAAATAAATATCGCTTAGTTCGATTTTTTTTCAAATAATTAATTAATATCGCTAGATATTTTTTGTTGTAGACTAAAAATATTACCAGATTGACCAGCTAGACATCTTAAAATTCTACAAATACCAGGCCTGAGAGTACTTGCATTTGTTTAACCGTACCATGCAAAGAATACTTAGTTTGAAGAATTTGACGTCACAGTGCTAGATATATAAAAAAATATAACTGTCCCTACAAAATGATACCCTATAATTTCGTCAGCTCAGAATATAAATGTTGTATAAACTACCAGTTTTTGATGCAATTTTAGACCTTATGTGCATGTAGCTTAAGGTCTATAATTGTAACAAAACATCACGGTACAATCCAATACTTATATTCTGAAGCGACGATATCTGTGCAAACTAACTTCATCCCATGATAAATCAACTTTTGTACTACAGTTCTAACAATAAGTTGCTAACTCGGGAAATATTTCCCTAAGTCTGTTTTTTTATTATAAATAAAAAATAATTCTACAAGGCTAAAAGTCGAGCTGAGTACATGTCCACCAAGAACCTGAAAGCAGCCATCACGGGGTGTCTGACAAGTGTTTACCTGCAACTGCTTGATGAGCTTGCGAAGGAACTCAAAGTCTCGGGTTCCAAGGTTCTTCATGTTGGCGTGGTTGATGGTTGAGTTGTTCTGGCAGTTGGGGCAGATGTACTCGTCAATAGAGTCTGCCTCCGACTGGAGGATGCCAACACAGCGTCCATGGAACCAGTCCTGGCACTGGTCGCAACAGATGTAGAACCTGCAGCAAAAAACATCACATGAAACTAACCTTCAGGGAATAGAAAGACACAAAAACCAAACAAAAAATAAAACAAGTCATGTAATTATTTAAAATTTTAAAAGTGACAATTCATTAAATTGTTGTTAGAGATTTCTTTAATATGCTGTGAGCTAAATGATAAATTTGAATATCTCCCCCACTTATGAGCAACATCATAGGTCTGTCTGCAATCTTTGGCTAACTACAATAGTGAACACTATCTACTTGATCTTTGTATAATGTTCTTTTTATTCTCTATTTATTAATTCCTTCACACGGTTTTGTGTACCTGCAGTTTCATTTAATATAATTACATATAATATGACATTCACAGAAAAGCATGTACAAAAATATCCAACTTGCTTTAAACAAATAAACAGACAGGTCAACATCTAATGTAGCCGTTTGATTTATTTTAATTTTTTTTTTTTTTAAATACATTTTTCTTTGGCAAGGTAGATTGAATTTAAGATGGAAAATATATTTAGAGAGAAGTATTCTTCATTATTTCTGTATTAGAGATAGTAAGAAGATGTAAAATTCTGTTTTTGAAGCCAGTCTGTAGTCGGGAAAAATTGACTTGCAAGTGGGCAAAATCAATAAATAAATCAATAAATCTTGAAGAACTTTTATCATCACCCCACTCTGTTTGGATTGGGCAAAGTTTTGCAAATCCTTTTGTTCCTACACTAGCTAGGCACTAATTATACTTTTAATAAGATCATTCCTAAACTACACTGGCCATGCATAATGACAAGAGGGACGTACTGAGACTCATCGTAGGGCTGCTTGCAGAGGCAGTAGAGTTCCTTGGTGTCTCTTGCGTGCTGGCACTCGGTGCACACAAACTCGCTCATGCCCTTGCTCAGCTCTTCCGTGATGCCCACGCAGTCACCGTGGAACCAGTTGTTGCACAGGTCACAGCCCACATAGAACCTGGACACACAGTCTCAGTAACAATGCAAGCTCTCGCAACTTGAGATTTAAAGGGAAATTTTAAGCATCTTTTAAAATATGCTGCATGCCAAGTTTAAAATATAATCTTCTTCTTATGCAATAGAAATTTAGAAATTTAACAACATATTAAGATCTTTAATAAATGATTTTAAAAAAATCACTAAATTTGTTATTAATAAAAAAAAAAAAGAAAAAAAAAAGTAATTTCAGCAATTTCTTCTTACAGGGCTCACAGAAAAAGTAAATCATGAGTCGTCTTGTAGAATAATTATAGAAATTTTCATCAAATTAACAGTAAAGAAGAAGTTTTCTTTTCAGCAAAATCTTAGAGTTTAATGTTTATCTTTCCTTAGCCAAATAACAATGTACTGAAGTTTATAATTTTAATTTTTGAAGGATAAGAAAAGCGAGGATACATCATCAAAATATTTTACTAATGAAGGTGGAATTGGGGTAAAGCAGAACAATGAGCCCCAATTATAGAATGTAATTTGACAACAGCGTCACTTACTTTGTGTCGTCGTAAGCAGTCCGACAGATGCAGTAGAGTTTCTCTTTCCGCCGGGAGTTGGGGGAGGGAGAACTGGCTCTGCGCTGCTGAGAGGGGTGTGTCAGCCGAGGTTTCTTGGGCCGGGGTGGTCCCTTGGGTCCTCCTGGGCCATGTGGGGCTTGGTGGGGACCTCCAGGGCGGGGGGTCTGAGGATTGGGAGGTGGGGCTTTGCGTTTGGCGCCTGGAGGAGGGCCGCTGCTGCGCACCTCGTCCTGCTTGTTGCGCTCTGCCAGCGTGCGTGTGGCCAGCTCAACTGCCACTTCTCGCTGTCAAAACAAGTCTCACGTCAGACAGTTGTCCTTGAATTATTATGTTTTTTTTTTTTTAAATTGTATGTTAAACAAAGTTGGGCGACTTGAGGCCAGTATGAACTCTCAACTTAAGTAAGTTAGAGAGAAAGAAGAATCCTGTGACTAGAAGTAAGCTTAAATACCAAAACAAGGGCATAAGAAAAGAAAAAGGCTGTTTTACAAAAGACAACATCTCACCTGTATGTCTGCCAACAGCTCCTTCTCCAGGAAGGCTCTCTTTTTGGTGACGTCTTTGCGCAGGTTCTCTGTGTGTCTGAACAGGATGGAGTTGAGGTTCTGTGCCAGCTGCTGTTGCCGACGCTCCTCCTGGCTTTCTCGCCACCGCCCCGTGCGGCCTTTGGCGGGGGGAGTCTGGGGGCTAGCAGACGTGCTCGAGACGGAACCGCCCTCCCTGAAACAATGACAAATAAGTTACAGTACATATTAAGGGGCATTCACAAAGCCCTAAGGCCATATTTAGGGCTTGATAATTTAAAGCCTGATTTTAGGCATGCTTTTTAGACCCAAAATTTCTGGTCTTAAATTATCGAGCCCTAAATGTGACCTTAAGGCTTTGTGAATGCCTCTTATTATCACCAAAACTAAAGGATTAAGTCAAGCAAAGAGAAAGTTTCCACCAGAAAGAAATTTGTCCTCGCTAAAAATACGGTAAATTTATAAATTTTATAATACTTAAAATCACTGGAAGGTTGTCCAAATTTTTAATTTTGAAATACAGATGATCAGAAACTTTCTAACTACTGTACTTAACTTATATTTTTTAAATTACCTCTGCTGAACTTCATGTAGTATGTCTATGCTTATTTTTATTGTTATTTTTTTGCTCCAAAATTTAGTCACTAGCTAAAATGGCTATCAACGTCATTAACAGCTCTTTCTCATAAGTCAAAAAGCATTTTAAACTAATTAAACTAGGGTCAAAAGAGATTGGTTAGGTTTCAAGGACTGTACTCACTTTACGTCCTTGGCATCTATCCCCTTGCCAGAGGCTGCCCGTTTTCTGCCTGGCTCCCAAGCAGGGTCCTTGACCACCTCGGTAGGGGAGGCAAGAGTGGTAGGTGCGGGTCGCTTCTTGGCTTGGCTGGGCCGGCTAGAAGTGGGCGTAGTCGTAACCACGGGGGTAGGAGCAGCCAACACAGTGGGCTCCTGCTTGCCTTGCTTGATTTGACGCTCCTGGTAGCGCTGAAGTTGCAGCAACTTCTCCTCTATTTCAGGGTTCAGGTTCTCTTGTTTTAGAGCCGTCTTGATTGCTGTGACAGTAAGATCAAGATCAGGATGTTTTCCTCTACAATTTTCAGACACAGGTGCTTTTTTTGCATCTAACTTGCTAAAAAAGTCAAATCATTTATAAAGGTGATCCAAAATTTTAATTGTTGTATACAGAAGGGCACATGAAAATTGTAATAGATTGATGAAATTGTATTTGAAAATTTTATTGACGTTATATTATATTTGAAATGAGTTATTACTTTTATTTTATTTCATTCATTCATTCATTCATTCATTCATTCATTCATTCATTCATTCATTCATTCATTCATTCATTCATTCATTCATTCATTCATTCATTCATTCATTCATTCATTCATTCATTCATTCATTCATTCATTCATTCATTCATTCATTCATTCATTCATTCATTCATTCATTCATTCATTCATTTATTTTTTATTTGTGTGGGACACACAATATGTTTGAAAACAATTCATCCTAGTTTATTAGGCTAAATTCAGTTATTACTGTTGGTGAGTTGTTTTTTGCTTTTTTTGTTACTACGAATTTTCCTATGCAGTGTTGGCACACATTATGAAATTGATCTATTTAATACAAATTAATATCCAATTATATATGAAATAAATCTTGAAATATGTTAAAAAGTTAGAAATTGAAAGGAAAATACATGCTGTACCCTATTTATTATTAGCTTCGTACTTTTCTATAGTTAACTTTATTTTACAACAAAGGTATGTCAATGAAAATAAGATTTCTGCTCGTCTTGGTCAAAATAAGTAGAATGATCATCTTTCTACTTTTACTGATAAGGATGGTACATTGCACCAGTCAGTACTCACTTTGCTGAATGTAGTCTGGTGTGAGGATGAACTTCTTGGCGCCACGGTTTGTCCCCGGCGGAGAGTTTGGTGCGGATGACTGGCTGGGCTGAGTACTGGCTTGTCCGTTCACTAACCCCTGTCGCTGAACAGCCTGGACAGCGGCTTGGACAGCCTGCTGCGGTGAGGATGATGACACCGACAGCTGCAACATGTTGATGTCAGGCAATTCTAGAATACTAACATTATATTGGATATCCTGACAAAGTTTTACCCGTAGGCATACCAATGATGTTAAACCATACAATTATAATTCATTGTAATTACAAGAAATAAGTTTATGAAACGACAGTTAACAATAATTGTAGCAGTACATTAATTATGGAAAAGAAACTCGCAAAGTAAATGAGATCTTAAAAAGAGTTACGTAAGCTTTTCATGATTTTATGAATTTTTCTTTCACTTCAGAACGATCTTTAACAGGAACCTGGGGGGTCTTCAAATAACACCACTTAACCTAAACTTAGCCTAAGACTGTCTTAGCGCAACAATGAAGAATACACTAAGCCTGTCTTAATTTTAGGATTGTTGTAATTTGTGTTATTTGAAGACCCCCCTGACATTTAAGAGACGTACCTGAGCTGCTGCACCATCAGCAGATGCCACCTGCTGTACTACGACTTTCGGCCTTGCAGTCTCTGTAGCTATGCCTGTCGTTACTGCACCAGGTATCACGCTAGGTATCACACTGGGTAGCGCAGTAGTTACTACGGTAGGTACTGTAGCTGTGGGTAGCACAGTAGAGACCGCAGTAGGAGTCACATTAGGTACCACGGCTGGTATTATGCTGGAAACCACACTAGGCACAGTGCTAGTTACCACAGTGGACACCGTTCCCAGTACTGGGCTTGGTAGCACTCTTGAAAGTGCAGCTGCTACCACGGGTGAGCCGAGGCTTGGTGCAGGACTGGGCGCAGAGCTGGTGGTGGTGGTCACTGCAGTCGAGCCAGCAACGCTGGTGGAGCTCACGTTGGGGGTCTGCATGGCGAGGTAGATGGTCGTAGGGTTGGTGGAAGCCTGCAAGCCACCCTTCTGGTTCGCGTGGGCTGTGAACACAACCAGGTGACCTTTACCTCACATTCAACACATACAAATAAAAATATAAATAGAAATGCCACTAAATTCAGTTCATTTCAAACAAAACAATGGACTGAAGTATTAGGATACAATTTTACATTATTCAGGAATCCTATTTTCTTTTTTTCTTTTTTTAATTCATACGTAATGTGTAGTAGGTTCATAAAATTTACAGTCGTTTTTACCTAAACTAAAGAACATATATTTTTTTTAAATGACCCCTCAAACATATTATGTTAATACTCACCCTTGAGGACCTGCTGCTTGACCTGCTCCTTAAGCATGGCGAGCTGCTGCTCGGTAAAGTTTCCGCGTAGTCCCTGCAGGATGATGCTGGGTCCCTGGGGAGTCTGAACCACCTGAGCTGTGGGGCACTGCATCACTACTCGCTGCTGGGGTGTGGTGGTGCCGGCCTGTGCTGGTGTGACCGGGGGCGTGCTCGGCTCAGAAGGTGCCAGCTTGGAGGGAGACTGAGCCACCGTGGTCAGTGGAGAACCAGCAGCAACCAGACCCGGCATCTACGACAAATCGAGATCAAGTTATTGAATGTTCAAAGCAGGATCGGACCACAAAGGAGAGAACACAAGCTTTTTATTAAAGAAGATAATCTAATGGAAAGAGCTTTGTTGCTCAATATATTAAATTAGGAATACATATTTTTTTAATAAAAATTTACTTTTCTTTTTGGCTGATTTATTTATTAATACAGTAATAATATTATAAATGTTTAGTTGAGCAAAACACAAAATGCAAAATAATACTGTTAACATAAAAGTATGCTTAATTAATGGCTACAAAAGGATATCCCATTCATCCCTCCTCCCCAAGCTAAGACATACAACTGAAAATTCAGTAAGTCACCTTTCTCACCTGCATGGGAGTGACTGCGAGGGGCGTCTGCTGGCCTTGCACCTTTGCAACCTTGACTGGTGAGGCAGGGGTTGTCTTCACCAGCTGTCCTGACTGCAAAGTGCCTGTAGTGGTTCCCGGGCTTGTCAGAGTCAGCACGGAGTTCGTCGGGCCTGTTCTTATAAGCACCTGCTGTCCACCGATCGTGGCAAGTCTGCTACCTGGACCGATGACAAAGTGGCTGCCTGTTGTATTGGTGCCCGTCTGCGCATTGCTGGTCACTACGATGTGCTGGCCGGTGCTCGTGGTGAAAACCTGGCCTCCACTCACCACCACAGTGCCACCCCCAGCTCCTCCCAGCTTCTGCATTGTTGGTGAGCCAGCAGTGCCCATGGGCTGCCTGATTACCACTTGTCGAGGGGCACTGCCCCCGGCTAACTGTTGTGCCAGAATGTTGGGACGAATGTTGCCAGCATTCAGCACCTAAACAGAAATTGTTGTTCTACGTTAGCTTAAATGTGGCAGAAATTGATAGTGAAGGTCCATAATAAGCTCCCACAAAAACCGAATGTTAGTATTAACAGCTATATTAAAAGTGAATTATAATGTTAAAACAATTATACTGTATTACCAAAATCATCAAAATTTAGCTCTAATTCTGTAATTTTCCTTATAAATTTTTAATAGTGTACTTAATTTCAATTTATGTATAGTATTGTGCAAATTTGATGAGAACACAAGTAATAAAGAGTAAACAATGAAGTTATTTGGTTTGAAATAAACAAAACACCAAAAACAAAACTGTGACTGTACAATAGACAGTTACGTAGTTGGGTTCCACTATTTCACGGATTCTTTGAGATGGATTTTGTCCTATTTTGTCAATTTACTTGATGGATTTGAAAATTAAGGCATATTCCCCAAAACGATGCCAGGATTTACCACTGGATAGAAATGTTGAGTAAATTTTAGTCATTTATTTTTTCGGGAAGCACAAAATGATAATAATAAATAAAAAGAAAATTTGTTTACAAAAAACAAGCTTAAATTGAGACTTAAAAATTGTTTCCTAATCCCAACAGAGGCATTAAAGACAACAAATTATTATCCTAGTCTGAATTAAATTGCAAATACTTCCTAAAGAGATACAAAAATCTACCTTGCCCCTAAAAAGGCTTCTCTCGCCTCTCTTGGGAAGTTTTTACGGGCACTATTAAATCTTATGCAGGCTAATTTTTAAAAGTAATTAAACTGAAGATGCTAGAAAATTCAATAGAAGATACTAGGAAACAAATACTTTAACAAACAAAAATTATAAATTTTTGTGAAAGTAAAGGTTATTGATTATTGATCAATAATCAATAATCATTAATCCTTTATTGATTAAAGGTTGATGAAAAGGCAATTAACACAGCTTTTCAACTCCACTAGCTAGGGACTGGGTCACTGACCTGTGCTGGTGAGACAGCTGGTGAGGTCATTCTGGTGGTCACCAGCTGATTGGAAGCCACAACCTTGCTGGCTATGGGCGTGTTAGGTGATGCTACAGTCCTCGTGAGGCTTGGCAGGGAGGTGGAAGTCGCAGTAGTGGTGCCCACAGGAGCCGTGTACACCACCTGTATCTTGCCTCCGGGCATCTGCACCAGCTGCTGGCCTGTGACATACCATCGGGTTGATCATGCTTTTGTTTACTACAGGGTGTATACCAATATTCACTAATGAAATTCCATGGGTTTTCCAGGTTTTTCCAGAGATTTTTAAAAATCTCCAGGTACTTTTTTTTAGCGTTCAAGGAGGGGGGGAGGGCGAACACTAAAATCTTGAACCATGCAATTTTTAAGGTATTGTCCAATGTTTAAATTTCATAAGGAAAAAAAATAAATAAATAAAAATAACATCTTGGTATTTTACGTTTTTTTTTTTTGTTTTTTTTTTCTGTTTCTCTAAACACCTAGACATTAATATTTCAATTTAAAGTGTAAAGATCATGCAAAAAAAAAAAAAAAAAAAATGAGAAAAATGCAACCCAGTATATACTGTATATAAAAAATAGTACATGATGGTGTAAAAATTGCGAGCGTAGCGAGCAAATTTTTTTTATTTTTAGAAAAATTTTATGCTCAATTTTTTAGATGAAACTAATGAAATTAATACAATACATTTTTTTAAAATATATATATATATATATATATATATAATATATATATATATTATATACGAGTATATATTTTATTAAAAATATAATAAACTTATATGATATAATAGGGAACAATCGAAAATCGTACAAAGCAATACGAAAATTGAGGTACATTGGTACATATATCTAAATTAACTTTTCTGGTGATAATATAATATAAAATGATTATATCATATATACTGTATAGTACATGCATGCATGAATATAATTTATATTAAATCTTGATATTACGAAAGAAGCAAATTTGCAAATCCTTTTTTTATACAGGGAAATAGATTGGAAATTTTCTGAAATTATTGAAAACTTTATTTCACGAATTTACTAAAAAGTCCTCTAATTTATGGTTCCTATAAGATTTTTGGATTTGCAAGGAAATTGTTGACACAAAAAAAAAAAAAAAAAAAAAAAAAAAAAAAAAAAAAAAAAAAAAAAAAAAAAAAAAAAACAATGAATTAATGGTGACTCCAAAGGATCAAAAGGGGTTATATTCAAGCCAAACTGGGATTGAATTTTTGAGCCTCAGAAGCATCAACAATATTTTTTTTTCTGATCACTTTTGAACCTGAATTTGGAAAGACAAGTATAGTTATCTTTCCAAACTTAATAGGTGCAAAAGTGGCCTGAAAAAATTATTTTTTATGTAACCAAGGCTCAAAAATTCAATCACAATTGGGCTTGGATATAACCCTTTTTCACCTGCGGCAACTCAATTTTACTAGTACTTTTAAAGAGATAAAGTGAATTCACATCAAATTATATTATATAATATAAACGGGGCATTTACAGTATCATAATTTGCACATACTAGAATTTTTTGCAGTTGTTTTGATGAAATATGTTAAATTATAATGTAGATTTTTGCTATCCTCATCAAACAAACAACTTTTTAAATTAGTATAATTCGCGTAAATTGCCGATCTTTACACCACTGCATGCATGCATTTTTTTTATTTATTTATTTTTTTTTTAAGTTCATTAAGTTTTAAATTGTTTCACTTGAAAAAGGAGTATTTTTTTTTTGTATACATTACTATTTGAAACAATCAAACATCTTTCAGTAAATATTTAACTATGCATCTGAAATAATGTTGACGTCACTATAATACGTACGCGATCTCTCGTAAATCGCGATCTTTTTACGCCGCGCTTTTGCACACTTTTTTTCCCCTAATTTTCATCTCCTATACTTGAATAAGTTTTATAATTGATTTAAATATTAGAACTTGTAAAAAAATTAAAAACCAAAACTGTATGTTATCAAGATTTTAGTCATCGAAATTGCATGCATAATTAAAAAAACGAATACTGAAAAATGTGAGAATTCCAGGTTATTTGCAAGTTTTTTCGAAATTCCATGATTTTTCCCGGTTTTTCCAGAGGGTTTGAAATTCCATGATATTTCCCGGTTTTCCAGGTTTTTCCAGTTGGTATACACCCTGTTACTAGTGTGTCCCATACCTTTGATTAAGTACCGTAGCTACATTAGTAGTTTTTAATACTAGTATTGTAGTAAAAACAAAACAAACAAAAAATGCTAATTAACACTGTAAATTTATTAAAAAAGAAAAGAGAAGTAACTTTATACATTTTAGTCTTGCTCAAATTAATATCTTATATAATTTACAAACACAATGGAAATAATGTTAGTTAGATATGTCCCTCAAATTTAAAGTGACTGTACATACCTGGCAGCAGTCCTCGTACTTGGAACTTTCCGTCTGGTCCCGGTACAATTTGAACCTTTTGTTGGGTGGGCTGGGTGGTCTGTGTTTGCATTTGTGAGGCCGTACTCGTGGCGGGTTGGATTCGGATCAAAGATTGAGGTGAGGCTGACACCATGCCGCCCTTGGGTAGAATGCTGGTAGGACCGGGCACCACCCGTGTTGTACCATCAGCACCTGAAACATTGCAATTTGATGTTCAGATATCATTCATGATTATCTACATGAAAAAGAGCACAAACTGAAAAAACTAAGAAAAAAAAAAAGAAAAAAAAAAACGCTGAAGTTAGGGTTTTGAAAAGTTTGAGGTTTCAAACTTAGTTATGCAGAAGTACACAATTAGGGTTCATTAAAAAAGAAAATTGTGTTTGAATATAAATCTTTGTTGTATTTGTTTTTAAAACGGTACAATGGGCAACCTGTAAGATTTTTTGTTATTGCATATTTGGCTTGAGAACACTTGAGTTACTATAGTTATATTGTTTTCAAATTTTATTTAAAAATTTCTAACAAACTTAAAATCTTGCTATGGAACGCTGTGACATCATATTCATGCAAATATTTAGCATTAGGACGTTTCAAGACTATTCTGTAACAATGTATTTCAACTTAACTTTCAGTATGTGTTAGAAGATTAGGAAAACAAAACAAAGCAAATAATAATAAAAATAATAATAATAAATAAATAAATCTAAAAAAGAAAAAAAAATGATTATAAAAAAGTTGAGGTTTTCAATCAATATACATATATATGAGACATAAGCAATAAAGTGATGAATTGATGAAAGAGATGAATTGGCAGGCCAGAAAAACAAACAGTTCTTTACTGAGTGAATTAGAAAAGTTCTATCTATTGACAAATATAATCAACCCACCTTTAGTCATAAAGATGCGGTGAGCGCCCAGGTACGTCTTTGCAGCTGGCGTTCCAGCTGCAGAGGCGAGGGAAGGTGACGCTCCCTTGGTGTTGGGGGAGGCCGGAATCGCCACTTTCGTGAGAGTGCGCAGGTTACCATCTGGGACAAACAGTGACGAGTTGTAATGACAGCCAGTGCATCAAGACAGTTACCAAGTCGAGATTTATCAGGCATTATTATAAGATAGATAAGTAAGAATTTTACTTTCACAAAATAAAATACTTTTTACAGGTTTTAGAAATAATGGGTGTCATACATGATAGCCAGGCTTTGCACTACTATAAACCAAATTTAAACTGACACAACCTATGAAGCTGACCAATAAAATATTCCAACTGCTAATTGCTTGAGGAGCAGTAAACACATTTCTTTTCTTCTAGCAATGACACTCACCCTGATTTGTGGAGACCATTTTGAGGATGTTTGGCTTCCCACTGGGGTCAAGGGATCTTCGTTGGTGGTGGGCTGCTCTTTGCATTCTCAGATTCTGCTCCATCTGCTGCTTGATTTCCTCGGCTGAAGCTATCCGTGTGGGTTCAGCCTTGACCGCAGTGGTGGAGGCAGGAGAAGCCTGGGGGGCTGCTGGGGGAGCCAGCGAGCCAGTGCGGCTCCTGGTAACAACCTGGGTATTAGCCCTGACAAAGGGAGGCATGCGTGAGACACACAGTTTTGCCGCGCTTGGCGTCATATCTACCTGTCACCGTACTGCTTGATCTCCCACAGCTCCAGCTTGTCTTCTTCCACCCACTCCTCGGCAACTTGAGGTTCAGTGCTCTGCGGGGCCTCCTCGCGCTTCCGCTTGCGGAGACCAACACGGATGGACGTCACCTCTGGAACAACAAACGTTATTGTGAGGCACTGATTGAAGCAATTTTTAGTAAAATGCCTTCAGAATATCAATGCTAATATACTCAATAAGACTGCAAGTGCTGACATGAACATAGATTAAAAGCACAAAGCAGTGTAAAAGCAAAGCTATTACAGTAAAAGTGAAATAACTCCTAATAACATATTCAATGATCCTTAAAGACAGGGTCACCCCAGATTTTTTTTTGTTCAATATAGCTTTCTTTCTTGTAATCTCGATTTTAGGTGAAAAAATTTTTGACTAGATTTTATTATTATGCCCACATTTTGACACTCAAAGTTTGAAAAACGTTGCATCAAATAGACGGTAGTGAGGGCGGCAAAAGGTAATTTACAAAGAAAAATCAAAGAAAAATCAAGAAAGTTGACTTTCGATGCGCTTTTTGAGTTCCATTATGATTGCAATAACTTGACACAAACCAGAATTAAAATTCAATATCTCTTCTTTTTACTCATGTGAGTCTCAAATTTTTCCGATTTATATAATCTGAGTTATTACGAATATTGCAGAAGCTCATTATTATCAATGCCGACGAGCTCCCCCCTCACGGAGGGTGGGCAACGGCACGAGGGTGAGTGAACATGTACGAGATTTGTCAATGTCAAGCAACCAGATGTGCGGTCAGAAAGAGAGAAGACGTTTTACCTCGAATATAAGAAGCTTGTATTCTCGAGTAAGGTCGTAGAATTAGGACGTTTTAATGCAATTTTAGGCCTTATAAATATATTATATTATTATAGTATATAATAAGGTCCAAAATTAAAAAAAAAAAAAATAAATACAAAAAAAAATAAGAAGTTGTGAAGTTTACTTTACTTCACTTTAGAACATTTTCTAAGGATAATTGAGCACTATTTTTTTCAACAAGTTGTATAATAAATAAAACATACGATTAGAAGAAGAACATACATAAGAACCTATGCGATTAGGATGTGCCCGCACACAGCTTCGTATTGTACGCCTTTGCAGTATAATAAGAAATTTAGGACCGTTTCTAAAAAAGAAACGTATAATACGATCCGACCGTACGCTTACAGATCCCCGACTGCAGATATAAAAGTCTATGTGCGACCCGCCTAGGTGTTGCTATTTGCAGCAGAAGTACAACATTTTATTTGGCATGTAAAAATAAGACAAGGCATTTATAGTATTTAATTATTTATGCAACATTACTAATATGTTTATAATAATAATAATATTTGTTTATTACAATATCGATATTACGCATGCAGCCTAAGTATCACATATAATATTACATATTGATTTATTACATAAAAATTATTTTTTATATAGTGAATAATGTTATGTATTGCTTTTTATAATGTATGATATAAATATATATATATATATATATATATATATATATATATATATATATATATATATTTATATATATAATATATTATGTATTGTTTAAATTATTAAATTGTATTGAATACCTCCATCTTAATAAGTATTAGCTCGTTGGGGTGGTACGTATTCATTAAAATTATAATGTAATGATATTCTAATATTATAATATTTATAATGTTATAAAAGTTATTGAAAATGTGCCATGCAAGACAGTAAGAAAGATTAATTAGTCGTCAGACGGACCATGAGCTTTTTCATGTTCGCTCCTGCTGTTTGTTTACCCTCCTTTGCAACCACATCCACAACACAGAGCCTCCTGCGAGGGGGACAAAAAGAAGCGTGCCATGTGCACCGTCGATATGACGTCAAACCTTTTAAAATTTTAGTTTCGAAATGTGGGCATAATAATAAAATCTAGTCAAAAATTTGTTCACCTAAAATCGAAATTACAAGAGAGAAAGCTATATTGAACAAAAAAAAGTCTGGGGTGACCCTGTCTTTAAAGACAAATCAGCTGTTCGGGTAATTTGTAAATTATGCAACCTGCATAGCAGACAAATTTTTTAACTTCACCTTTCAAGCATTATAACTTATTTAAAAAATTTTGCTTTTTATTTGACAAATAAGAAAATTAAATTTAGAAGAGAACTGTCACCTCAGTTTTCTCATTTAATTTTTTTCCATTGCGTAGTATTTTTTTTTAAATTTTTTGTACATTTTCAAGATGGATGTCGTGAAGTCCAAGTTTATCATGGGCTGCTTTCAGATTGTAATCTTCAAAGTTGATTAGCAAAAAATAATATTCCGTTGGCCCTATAGTGGTAGTTTGCAATACAAAGCTTAGAGTTTTTACTAATACATTCCGAAAGAAAAATATATCAATCTCGAACAGGATTTCGAGCTATGAGTACTTTTCTGCAAAAATTCCACGAAAAATATCAGTTTTACATGTAATCAAATGGGGAGCAAAAGCTTGATTATCTCAAAATATTATTGTGTTACCCCCCATGAATTTTATTTGATAATTCGAATTGGCCCAAGGGGGATAAGTGGTAAAAATTTCAGGTGTAGTTATCGAAAGAATTTGTAATGTTCCATCTACTTTAATGTCTGCAAAACATGACCCCTCAAAAAAAAAAAATAAAAAAAAAATGCTATTGTGATTTGATACTTTACTTCATTTTTTTTTTTTACATTATTTTATAAGAATATAAGACATGGAAGATAAAAATGATAGAAAATCCCTGCCATTAAACCCAGTGAGAAGTCCATCTCATGTGACTCACCACGCACGGTCTTCGGTAGCTCCAGGGGAATTACCACCTTGCGCCGTAAGTACTGGGTTCGCTCCATAAACTGCCCCACGTGACGGTGGCGCAGAATCTCTGTCGAAGTGATTTCAGTGTCCGTCGTGATCTGGTTCTTGCCGTCATTGTTCGGAGGCTTTGTCTATGATAATAATAAAAAAAAGGTTAACAATGAGAAATAATTGGAAGCATTAAATTACACTGCATACTGACATTGAGATGCTTTTATTCGAGGATGTGACAATTGGTATTATTAAGCACCAACAGATGGCACTAAAATCTGCTCATTCAATTTAAAGGTGAACTGAAGGGATTGCTTTTTTTTTTCCATTAGGGAACCTTATATTACCTATCCCATCCATCTGCACTAATTTTTTCATGGCAGATACTTATTGTGCTGCTGTAGGACAATTAGTGAAAAAGTGAAGTTGTGACGTATTAGCGACGGTTGGTTGACTTAAAACTCGCCGCCGTGAAAAAACACACGAGCGACCGCGGAAACTGCCGAGAGAGTGGCGATCGCGAGCCGATCGCCGCTCCCTCGGCAGTTTCCGCGGGCGCTCGCGGGCGCTCGTGTGTTTTTTCACGGCGGCGAGTTTTAAGTCAACCAACCGTCGCTGATACGTCACAACTTCACTTTTTCACTAATTGTCCTACAGCAGCACAATAAGTATCAGCCATGAAAAAATTAGTGCAGATGGATGGGAAAGGTAATTTAAGGTTCCCTAAAGGGGAAAAAAAGCAATCCCTTCAGTTCACCTTTAACCAGTAGCAAGGCTCTGGTAATGCTCGAAGAGTTACTCACTAAGGAGATAAGTAGTATCACAACTACTTAAAGAGGCTGTATCAATTTGGTAAATACATATAGAAAATTTACATTATTTAGCCATCAAATCTATCTTTCCGCAATAATTCTGTCTCTTGTCAATAATTTTTATTTTTTGGCCCATATTATATATATATATACATATATATATATATATATATAAAAGTGCCAAGGTGCTACCTGAGCTTGGAAGTTGAATTAAAACAAAGGTAAAACATACTATCTGTGATGCTTGTCATTTTACAAACAGCCTTAGGACTACCAAATAATTAGCAGTGGTTGACAGGTTTATATACATATATATATATATGTAAATTTGTCATGAGAAATACCTGCATGTCGTCCCAGCGCAGACAGTGCCAGAGAATGCGCAACTGCATTGCCACACCAGAAAGAGAGACAAGGTGGGCCGTGCGGTAGAGCCAGCAGGTCTTGAAGAGCGGCCGTGAGCATGGGTACGGCCACACTGACTGGTTGGCCTACAAAACAACAACAAATTATAAGGTATCGTAATTAGCAACAACATGGACCTTCATAGAATGAGCATGTATTGTTTGAGACCTTATGGTGATAACTACTCTTGTATAAAAACTCCAGAATTAAAAAATTAAAAATAAAAAGCATGAAAAAAAAATACTGTTTATGAGAAACTTGAAGGATGAAAGGCTCCAATTTAGAATATTACAAATGATTTTATTATGGCTTAAGTTTTAGAGGCATTGATTTGAAACATTTTTAAGATATGCATATAACTTAAAAAAATTTCAAGTCGATGCATCAAAAACTTCAGCTGCAAAAAATTAATTTGTAAAATTCCAAATTCGAGCCAGTCTTTCACCCTTATAGGATAGGGTCACAATTTTGAATAATGTTTTTCCACAAGCTGACAAAATAACTATGAAACTGAATTTTGGAGGTTTAGAGAACAACTGAACTCACCTCTCCAAACAGTTTTTTTTTTATACTGGAAAAAGTTGTAACCCTGCCTCTTTGAATCTGTTCAGCTGTTGGAATAAATATTTAAAAATTAACATTACATTATGATTTCAATACCTTTGCGTTGTGGTTGTAGCCATGTACATAATAAGAGCCTCCCTTGCGGGACAGCTTTCGAAGTTCATGTTGGGGGAGCACCAAGATAGTGGTCTTCTTGCTGTGAGTGGAGAACCGCGAGCACACCGGATACTTGATGGCCAGCTTGCGTCTGCGTCCCGCCATTGCTTGACCTGACAGTACCGTGCTCAGAGCTGATGTAGTGCTGTTCACCGCTCTCACAATCTTCTTCAGGTAGAGACGACCCTTGGGAGTCTCAGCAGAGTAAATACGTTGTGTATCCACTGGCTCAGAAGGTCTTAAAAGATGTTGCCTGCTTTTCAGTCCTTCAGGACTCTTGAGGGCTGCCTTTAAGACTCCATCAGCAGGATTTATCTTTGCAGTGACAGCAGCGACAGAGGCTTCAGTAGGGGTGACAGAGGCTGTAGGAGGAGCAGGGGTAATGGGGGTGACAGTAGGGGTAACAGAAGGTGTGGCAGGAGAAACAACAGGGGGAACAGTAGGGGCAGCTGTGCTACTATTTACTTCCGTGGTCGTTGACGGAACTGAGGTTGTCGTGCTTACTGCAGTTGATGTTGTTGCTGTTGTTGTTAATGTTGTAACATCAATACTGTCCGGATCAACTTTCTTCTCCTCAAGTTTAGGCATTAGATCTTGTTTTCTGGGATGACCTCCTCTACTTTGTTGCTGACTTAATGCTTGAGCTCCTATCTTACTATTGATGTCAATTCCCATTGCTTTAGCCTTGCAGAGAGTCATTAGCAAGTCTTTACGAAGACGGTATCGGTGCATGCACATTGGAGAGTAGCAATTGGGGGTGCTGGAGTTTGGCTTGCATAGAAAGTTGTAACAGGGGTGCTCTCTGCTAAGGCGGTGTGCGGAGGAGTAGAGTTCGAGGTGATGTGCCACCTCCTGCGACATCTGGTCCACTTCCTTCTGTGATCGCGCCTCGCTGCTGCCCACCACATCCAGACGTGGCTCAGAGGAGCCAGCAGCACCAGGGGACTTTGCTGCAGGCTGCAACATAATCAATATTTTTACAACAAAATAACATTGCAAATTTGAACAAACAAGGGTTGTTATAAATTTCTCTATCCCATGACTTTCTGCATGGCTAAGCAGGGAATTTACACCAATAATAAGACAGGAGCTCAAGCATTAAGTCAACAACAAAGTAGGAAAGTAGGTCATACCAGGAAACAAGATTTAATGCTTAAACCTGAGAAGAAAGTTACAATATTAATTGCTAACCATCCTGACTGAGGTTTCCATGCTCCTTCAGTAACAACTAATCAAGTGCTGGGATATATTGTTGCTAGCGGAGGTAAAAATCAGAGTTGACTTACAGCTGCTGCAACGGCTAGCTGGCGTTCCTCCACCATCTTGAGCTGGATACGGCGGTGAAGGAACTCATCCAGCTTGCTTGGCTTCGCCACCTTAGGGTATGCCAGACGGCCTGGCATTGTCAGTGCCCGGCTCACATCAATCTCTTCAAACTGACAGACAGGCCGGAACACCAGCAGTCGGTGGGTACTGGTGCTGGCTCCACTTGCAGCAGCTAGAAACCAGATCCATATCCTTTTTAACTTCGGCTTCAAGTTTTTACTGGAGTATTTGGAAATCAAATAAAAAACATTTACTTTTACACATAGCACTGATTAAATTACACTTAAGAAACATAGAAAAGAAGAGACAAATTCCTTGTAAACAAGAGGATTAAAACACAAATACGCTTCAAGTTTGCTAACTTTGCAAAGTTTCCTATTATCCTATTACTTATGTATTATTAGTATTAATATTATTATTAGTATACTGCCAGCTCACCCTCTTTAGGCTGTTCCTCTTTGACTGCTGGCTGCTCGGTCTTGGTAGGGCCCTCTGCCTTCACCTCCTGTGGTTTGTCACCCTCCTCTCCCTTGCTGCTTGCTGTCCCTGCATCCTTCACTGGGGTCTCTGCACACTTCTCCTCAGTCTCCATGGGCTGCTCCAGCTTGACAGGAGACTCACTTGGCACCTTCTCTTCCACTTTCGTCTCGACAGGTTTTTCATTTGTTTCTACTTGTTTTTCACTTGTCTCTTCTGGTAGCTTCTCTTTTGTTTCTGCAGGTTTTTCATTGGCCTGTGCAGGTTTCTCAGTTACTTTCTCAGCCTTCTCTGCTGTTTTTTCATTAGTTTTTTCAGCCTTATCTTTTGTTTCTGCAGGCTTCTCAATGACGTCATCTGTGACATTAACCTCTTCTTCTTCCTTTGCCTCAGTTTTGCTTTCACTAACTATAGCTTCACTTTTCTGTTTGGGCTCCACTTCCTTTTTGACTTCCTGTTTGACTGGCAAGGCAGGAGGCCTGGGAATCTGGCTCTCAGGAACAGTAAGCAGGTCTGGCCGGTCAATAAGTTTGTGGTACATTGTGTGGTCTACAGCAATGATTTTTGTCACTCGCTCCTCTGTAAGCAACAAGATAGAGTTAATATACCGGTATAGAAGATTAACTTGAGGGTAGGATCTTACCTTTGACTTGAATCATCATTTTGTTTGGCTTGGCTTTCAGGCCCATGGTTCGGCAGTCTTGTCGTCGGTACCGACGAGCAGAGTTGAGCCACAGCCAGCCCCACTGGCCATGAACACGGTACTCCTCACCTCGCTGCTTGTACACCTGCAAGCAACACACACCGCTGGTTACCAACAGAAATTAAGAGTAATAAATGAGAAGAATAACATTCTTTAAAAGCTTATCCAAGGCAACTTTTATTAATTGATGAAACAATCAAATTAAACGTTATTATTCATGTCTTTAAAAAAGATAATAGGACCACATATTTTTTTTATTTAAAGTGATCCTATTCTATTTTTAAGTGCATGACTCTGAAACAATAAACAAATAAAAAATAATAGAACTATTGACCTGAAAAATAAAACCTGCTAGAGCTAGTGAGAGTAATTTTCCAGGATTTATAGACGTTCATAAAATTATAAGTAAGACTTTTCCAAGTTAAGATTATGTCACAATTATCTAGATTCCAATAAAAAACAATTGTCACTAGAACTTCTTTCCAGTGTTTTATTTGCAAATTTTTTCCTCCAAGACACAAAAACATTGCCCTTTTTTGAGGAACTATTTGCAGGCAGAGCTCACCTGGTGCTTCAGTCCTAACGTGTACTTGACAAGACTGAAGTTTAGTCGATTCCGTTCCTCCTCTTCGTCTTTCTCCTTCTTTTCCTTTTTTTCAATTCGTTTCCGTTCCTCGCGCTCTGTTGCTGTTAGCCTCTGAAGCTTTGTGTGTCCTGCAAGTAAGGATTTATTTTACCTTGGAACCAACTAATTTTGAAAAGTATAAACTATTAATACTTATAAAAATGAAGTGCAAGCTGCAGGTTTTACTGGTCACAATGTCACCTAAGATTGTGTTGCAAATAATGTCAAGAAATTTTATGAACTTTTTGACCTGTCTTCCTTTATTGCATTTTATAACGTTAGTAATTTTTTGAAGGTCCACAACAAAATATTATAGAGTTAACATTTTGTTTGAACAGTATAACAAAGCTACGGCCAACTATTGGCAAATAAGCTTCTCTTTGATGAAAAACTGTAAATTGTGAGTAAAAAAGTGAAACACTGAGTCTCCATCGCAGGAAACAAGTCTTACCGAGGGACTCATGCCAGACGGAAGCAAAGACGACCGGCTTGAGGCAGACTTGCAGCACGATGAGGGCTCTTGCAAAGTCCCGGGGGTTTACACATGTGGTGACAGAAGAGAGCCATTGCTTGCGTAGCAGCGGCCAGTTGGGGTGCAGGAATGCCACCTGCAGGCTGGACTCAAGCTGGATCACCGTCTGACGTAGCGTGCTCACCAGCAGGGCACGCGTGCCTGCAAAGAGAAACAGTGACTAACATTGCAAATAACAGGTGAATGCTTAGATACATTACATCAACTTCAACCTAGAGCAGGGCTTCTCAACCTTTTTGAGACATGGAACACTATCACAAAATCATAGACTGCCCACAGAATACTTAAAGGGTTTGGGGGGCGCCAGTAATTTGCAACAGGCATTATTTTTTTTGGAAAATGATTTTTTTTTTCCGTAGATTTTAACTGCAAAAATGTAACGAAGTGTATGTTATTTGACTTATTTTCACTTAAATCAGAGAATTTAAATACTTACTGTAGTTTCTACTAAAAATAAGCATTTTTTAATTCACAGTTCTGTATCTTTTAAAATGAGTGCTTTTAAAATAATACTCCAAGGAATTAACTTCCATTTTTAGAGGTTTAATCAGCTAAATTTTATTTTTATATTGTAAAAATGAAAGAACAATAATAAAAAAAGAATCACTGTAGTTCACAATGTTTCACTGCATTTGGAAACAACTCACCGTGCACTTGTCCGGACCACTTGAACTCAGAAGCCTGAGTTAGGGAGAATTTGTGGGAGAGATGTCTCTTCTTGTCACGCTCCTCGTTGCGTTGAGACTTGGTGAGAGCCCCGGAAGTTGTTGTGTAATGATTCAAGTAAGCTTTGAAACCGTTTTCCATGCCCAGTTTGAAGAGGAACGTGCCTGCAAGCAGAGTAAAATGTTTACAACTATTTATTTGCTTCAGAACGGAACACTAATGCCAATTCAGAAAGAGACCCATCAATAAAATAAATATTAGTCATGATGCAATACTAAATTTCTCTTGCTAAGCCTTGCCTGCCATTGCATTCTCAATTGTTTAAACCTTATGAAATTTGTGCTAAAGTTTCATCATCAACTTTGGGATCATCAGTACCTGAGGCCAGCTGGTGCGCCTTGAGTCTGGTCATGCGTGCCCCCTCGTCCTCTTTTTTGCCGTCCACTTCGCCTGCACGAACGGCAGAGCGACGTCGTAGGTCCTCCATGTTGAAGGTGCGCGGCGTGAGAGAGCCAGTCTTGGACCTTGTCACTATCGTGTGCTTGCCTGAGAACATTTACCACATGATAAAGCATAGAGCATTTCAAAATAAAAGCACTGCGTTAATGTAAACATTATTTTGATGGAATGAATTTGCTGGTATGTTAGGTACTGAATAAATAATATGCATACTTTTTTTTTTTTGTACTTTTAAATAAAATGCACAGTATCTGCAATGTTATGAAAAAATTAATTATGTTTCATTGAATTACCTTTTAAGTTAATTGTTGTAGCTGAAAGCTGTAATATTATAAAACTTGCAACAAAATTAATTTTTAAAAAAATTTCATTTTTAGTTACAACAGCCCGACCTTAGGCTACAATACATACATACAATGTGAACCTTATTTCCATAATAACCTTGTTACAATTTATACTCTAAGGAGAAGTTATAAATTTTTCATGTCTCCTATCACACGAGGAACTTACCGTCTTTGCCAGTCTTTGGTTCTCCCCCCTCCTCCTCTGCTTCTTCCTTCTCAAACTCTGGCTCCGCCTCTTCTGTCTGCTCTTCTTTGCTGGCCACATCACTTGACGGTGCCACTGCTGCCTCCCCCTCCCCTGGAGTGCTGTTTGAGGCAACCTGCTCTGTGGGCGTGGTGGAGACTGTTGTTTCTACGCTAACCTCAGCCTGTAAGATGATTAACTGTGCTTTCAAAAATGCATTTTTCAAATATAAAATAAAATTTTGATAAGCAAATTTTAAGATTTTTCTTTTCTTAATGTTTTAGATTTAATCTTCAGTTAATTGATTGGTTGGTTGGTATTTTAGGACAATTTACATTTTTTGGTCTGTATGCCCCCTAGTGAGGAAAAATGCTTATGTCACATCATGATGCATGATTACATGAAAATAGTTTTAACCATGAATATTTTAGCATGCAATACTAAACCTGAGCCACACACACACTTCATTACTTTTTTAAGAAGATAAAAATTAAAATCTTAAACATCAATCAACACATCTGATTTCCTGCTACACACAAAAGGGACAAATGAGATTACTCACGGCCACAGTTTCCTCACACTCTGCCTCTGGCACCTGCGGCTCCTCTTGGTCAGCAGGGGTGTGTTCAGTGGGTACAGGCACCTCACCTTCCTCCTCCTTGGCCAGCTGTTGGCGCTCCAGCTCCTTTTGCTGCTCCTCACGCTCCTTTTGCTGCTTCAGTATTGACGCTGCACACACCCAAGATATCACATTATAGACAAGATATAAACTTGACTTCTATTACTCAGAATTAGACTCACAAACTATGGAAATTTTCGCAAGAAATTTCAACATTATTAAAAATTAAACTAAAATTGAACAAAAAATAGTTGTTTAAACTTTAAAATCAACATGATAAAATGTAAATAAAGGTTACAAAAAATAAAAAAAATCATAAGGTTGAACATACCATTCTCTGAGTCTAGGTATGACTTTTTGTTTCCTTTCTGCTGTCCAGTGACTTTCTCTGTGATCTCCATCTGACGGATAATCTCGTCCCGACAGTCTCCAATCTCTCGGCACAGCACTGCTTCCATGTCCGAGTCATCAAGTACGCCCAGCAGAGCATCAAGCTGCACAGCTGTCGAGTAGTACCAAACTTCCCCCTCCTCACTCTCTCTGTGAACACAATCACAAATTATTGAACACTTCTCACCTTGAAAAATGTCCCTCACCACGAGATTGTGGCAATAACAGTAACGTAGCACAGCATTTGAAGAATAGATTGATGTCATTACTATGTCTTGCTATTTTTTTTTTTTTTTTTATTTATTATTATTATTTTTTGGTATTATGATTGAGGTCTGTACATTTTATACTGGTATTGCCAGGCACGTTTTCCAGGTAACGGAAAAATTTAAATACTGTATTCAGTTTAGTCAGAGTACTGTACCCAACTGTATACTGTGTACATTATGGTTAAACTTAGGCATTGTTAACTTTAATATGAATCAACAAAGTTAAACCAACAAAGATGGTATGGATAGAGTTGAAAAGGTTCATTTTCATGACTTTTTTTAGCTTCTAACTAAGTCTCTTTTAAAGTTAAACTTAATTTATTCAATCAAGTTTATCCAGAAAAAACATGAAAGGACAATAAAATACAATTCATTAAATGCAACTAAAGCCAGTAATACATGATACAATTTTCCTAATTATTGCATACAATTTTTCCTTGCAAGAAAACTTAATCTCCATTTGTTTGTATGGAGAGGAGATTTTCTTGCAAGGAAAAATTGTACTGTATAATGTAGGCTTAAAGTAGTTCTAAATTAACCTTCTTCCATTTCCAATCATAAGCTGTATTTTTTACTGATAATTAAGCTTCATGAAAATGGAAGAAAGGCCATACTCTCAAATATATTTGGTGCACTCACACAAAGATTCTGCGAGCTAGGAACCAGTACTTGCGGCCCTGCCTGTCATAGCCAAGGTGCTCCTGCCGGTACAAGATGCTTGTTTTCTCAAGGGCGGAGGCGCAGTCGTAGACCCCGGGCACCTGGTGGGCCTTGCAGAGACTGCACTGCCAGTCGTTGGGGGGCACTTCTTCCATGGGAGGGTCCACACACTCAAGGTGGAATACAGCAGGACATGTCTCACAGCACAGCAACTTGCCCACACGATGGCATATCCGACAGTGGTCGTCATACTGAATATTGCCTGCAACCAAAATTATATAATTATGGCAGTGTTAGAGAAAGGAACAAAAAATCTGTGTAACCTGAAAGTTAGGAATTTTAATATAAGAATACTGACAATGCCACGGCAAAAATGACTACAGTAACAGAATTTGACACCAAAAATTATAGAAATTTCAAGTGTTCTAAGGATAGAGCCCCCCCCCCCCCCTAAAAAAATAAAGGCTATTTATTTTATTATTATGAAATATCATAATTATAATCTTTAATTTTATTCCACAGCCATTTATTGAAGCTATTAATTTGGGAAATTCTTCCACCTTTAAGGGTTGTTCAGATTTTAAAATCTCACTCTACTGTACTGAGTCTATTGAAATAGCTATCGTTAGTATACATTTAATAGGATGGTGCAAACTGAAAAATCTGCTAACCTCTGAAATTTAGGTTCTTTTATCTGATGACAAGAAATTTTATAACGAAAGACATCAGATCAATAAGTAACATAATTATACTACAGTACGTAATACATTTTTTAATTCTTGTCTGGAGCCTTTGAAGATAATACAGTGTGTCACAACCATTATTAATATATATTTTCAGTTCTGTAAATTTATGTTGCTGCGTCAAAGCATATAAATTGCAGTATTTATTATTTTATGCTCACAAGACGAAGTAGTTTGTACTTCCAACAATGCATCAATACCGTACACATTTATTAGTATGTAGTAGTTTAGGGTATTTGGGCTGCTTGAAATTTATACCTACCATATTTTGCAAAAAGCTTAACTACTCCCCCCCCCCCCCCACTCTTCATCATAGCAGAAAATACTTAAAATGCTTAGCAGAGCAAAAATATATACAAAAGTACAGCTCAGCAGAAAGTAATAAAATCAAGCTCATAGCGTTGAGATACTGTGAAGCTTTTGTCAGGTGATAAGTTTTTAACATTAATATAAAAGTTGTTGGTATTAAATTATCAATTTGCACAGTATTTAATGCTAATATTACTGTATTGTAATAACTTATTACAGTAGTAATAAATTATTCTTTTAAATATATTTATTGATTACAAATATATTTTGGTACCTGTAAGCAGAGCGACAAAAAAACAAAATTTACCAGTGTGACTAGTGTATACATACACGTACCAATTTCATCCAATATTTATCATGATAAGAATAATTCCAACTGAGTGCATGCTGCTACACAATACATGTACTGTATTGTACTGTTAATTGTCACCTCGGAAAATTTTTCTGACCAATAGATGGACACTAGTAATATGCATACACAAAAACAATCTGTTGTCCAGGAAATATTTTTAAGTTTTTTCCGCATCTGTAATAAAATAGATCAAAGGGCAAGATAGTTACCTTCGTTGAGCAGCTCCTCTCTCACAGGGTTGGTGGTGAGAAACTGGTCTGTGAGGAACTGAAGCACCTCCAGACGATCCTCAACGCTCACAAACGGGTACTCATTCTGACCGAGGATGTTCATGAGCCGTCCTCGTGAGAAGAACTCCTTGTCGCTCTCTACGTAAGAACGTAGAGCCTCTGGCCACGTCATGGTGTCAACGCAATACAACAAAATGTTGACACTGTCTCGGTGGTCAAGAGGACCGTAATGTGTTTGCTGAGCATCCTCTTCACGTAACAGGGCTTTTAGCATAGCTACGTGAACCTCCGCCAACAAAGCACTCTGCTCTTCAGACATGAGGCATGCACATAGGTCTTCAAATCTAAATGGTGATAATCTAGCAAGGTTACTAAAATGTCGAATCACTTCGTAAATACCTAAAGCCTTCATGGCTAATGATCTAGGTATAAGTAAATCATCTGATGATTGTGGTAATTCCAAAGGAGGAATTTCTTTTTCTTGTAACCACAATGGAATAGGGCTGGGACGCTGTGATGATCTACGAGGTGTACCAGCCCCAACAGGACTTAACCTGGATACTGAAAATTCACTGTCACTTGAATTATCAACTTCTGTAAAAGTGTCATTATCTTCTCCACTTTCACTTTCGTGGAATATTTCTTCTTCCAAATCACTTTTATTGCTAGCAGAATCATCTCCAAAATCCGAACCATAGTGATATTCAGAATCTTTTTCATCTACAGCATCTGGATTGTAGCCTCTACGTTGATATGCTGAACCTGCACCTCCTCTTCTACTGGATCTGTTTCTCCCTCTTGAGCGAAATCTCGAACTACGGCGTCCGACATCACTCACGGCCGGAGAAGAGGCTCTCGAGGCCGAGGGAGTACTTGACTGGGAATTTGGTGTTTCTGAACCCTTGGTTTCTCGATTTAGTAAATATTTAGGTTTTTTTAATAAATGCATTTGAAACTTTTTAGGTCTCTCCATCACTACAGACTTTGGGGGTCTACCCCGCCTTTTCGAACCCCTTGTTGACATGTTTACTTTTTTTTTTTATTTACCTATCACTGGACGTTAGTTAACACGTGGGTTTTGAAAACATCCCACAAATTTCAAATGCAATGGCACTGTCTTTTGCAAAATGGAATCCATGATTGTAGCGAGCACTTTGCGCGATATTTCGTCGATGATCACGTGATCATGCAAAGCCAAAGTAGGCCTATTTTTAAAGCTCTGCTTACCCGTGGGCACCCATGCACACAAACAGGCGGCACATCCCACAAGTCTAATATCTTCCAAGCATCTTCGACGACACTTCGAAGAACCAAATAATCATTCCGACGCGAAATGTAAAATGTAATGCAAGCTTATGGAACTGTTTGAGAACAAGTCACTGATTGGTCCTTCAGAAAGCCGCCATTACAGGCCTCACATTACTATTTGAGATGCTTCTCTTCAATTAAAGCTCAATCAAAATACAAAATAAAATGCAACATTGCATTTTACATTAGTATATAAATTTAAGAAACATTTTATCAGTCACATATCCTAAAATGCCCATTTTCAACTTTGGCTTGGGACATGACACAGTAAATTAATTGACCAATAAGGGATCGCGTTACAACGAAAGTAATTCTACATATGATCCATAGGTGGTAGCACAATCGAAAAATGAACCAATGGTAACGCTCCTATTTACGTTTAAATCATAATTAAAAAATGCATAAAATGCATAAAAACTGCATTGTTATTTCAAACTAAATTATTTCTCAACAAAATTAATTTTTCAATGTTATAGTTTGAAGTAACAACAAATTAATCTTCAAAACTTGCAGCGAGCTACGCAGCTACTTCCGACCCGGAATACCCGGATTCGGGAATCTGAAATAAAAGGAAACTCTTCGATCGCATATTTTGTATTTACATATTCCAATCCGGATCGTAAGATTCATAAACGGCGTAAACCCAAACATGATTTATTGATTTTAATTTAAAATTTTATTTTTTAAAAAATAAAATGTCCCGCATTATAACAATTTATTTTTCTATTTGTGACGCAACTTACTTAAAAAAGGGAGGGGTGACAACGAACTAAACCGAACTAAACGAAGCAGCGGGCGGGAAGTGAAATCGATCAAAAATCATCATCATTTTTTAAAATTGCAGCTGAATAATCGGAGAAAATATAATATATTGAATTAATATTCAAATTCGGTTTTAAAATGCATTTTTAAATATTATTGTTCTATCTGCCGTATTGGTGGTGGGGAAAAAAAAATCGGTTATTATGATTCGAACCCATCAGAGACTCGTTAATTTTACAACATTGAATCATTTGCATCACAGCACAGCGTCCGCCGGCCGCAGCTCGCAGCAGACGCCGGCGCAGGAGCCAATCATCTTTCGGGCCTTGCTTTCGGGCAACATCGGGCTATTCGGGCTTGCTGAGCTGAGCTGAGCCGAGGCTACGAGGCGAGACAAAACGAACCCGGCCGAACCCGGCTTGGCTCCCGGCAAACCCCGCAAGCCCGGCAACCGGCAACCCGGCTACGACTCTACGAGGTTAACTACCGGCTCCCGGCCGAGAACAACAGCTGTGATTGCTGTAATGCTGTGAAGAGTGTGAAGTGTACGAGGACGTTGAGGACGAGTGCGAGGCCTGCTCCGCCTGCTTGAAGCGAGCAGTGTATTTATGGTGTAAGTTTCATTTTTCATTTATAATAGCTAATTACTTAACTACAGTCGTATGCATACAGTCTAACTTATTTTTCTTTCATCCCCCAGGTAAAATATTTGAAGGGAGCTCGAATCTGCTGTGTGACACCGCGGCCGGGTCACAATATCTCCACTTATCAAACGTCTAAGCAATATAAGCATTCAGCAACGAGTGAATTTGAACGAAAGCATGAATGTAACGAGTGAAATGTATCATATTAAACCCATTTTTGAACTTGACCAAAAAATACCATTGCCTAAATGCATGTATTCCATGAAGAATTTACACGTTCAAAATGGACTAGACTCCAACAAGAAAGAGTCAAAAACAAGTTTGAAAATTTTGGAACAGGTTAAGAGAATTTTAAAGGTCTATTTTAAATTTTAACCTCTTCTTCTATCGTGAATTTATACATATGCATTCATCATGATGCAGTGGCATGTGCATTAATATTATATAAAATATATATTATATACCCTGCTAGCTGGGGGGAGAAAAAGCCAAGGCTCTATTAGTATACATGCATACCGGTCAAACGAGTTTTAAACATAGAAGCAATTATTTTCTTTCATCAGTACCAGTGTATATGCATACTAGCTATATTATATACATAGTATACATTAATTACGATACAGAAAGCTAGTATGCATCATGATACAACTATATGAGTATGAGTATGCATACACAGTCTGTTTATTTACATTCATTACAACAAAAAGGGTCCATTTTTGTAGTTAGCAATTCAAGCTAGAGGTTCAATCTTTCTTATTCGTCACGTTTAGCTCCGGTCTAGGTCACTGCATTGGTCACTATCTCGACTTATTCTGATCCCTGTCTGCTGGCAAAATGTATAGCATTAATAAGAGAGACTGAAAGAAGACAGCTGAAAACCCCTATTCTTATTGACGACATTCGTAATTATGTAGTATCATGGCATAGTAAACATCGTCACCATATATGCTGAGTAAAATAACTGTCATTCTTATCATTCATTTGTATGTGGTTTGTAATTAGAATTTCACTGGCCAAGCAGAAAGACACCCAATCATTTTTTTTTTTTTTTTACGAAAACTAAGTTGAATATGAACTTTAGGATAACATAATAATAGCTCTCTCTTCTTTGCCCTCGGACGTAAGGTTTATTTTCTATATTATAAGAGGGTCATTTTAATTTTACTTATAATGTATAAAATGTACACTACTAGCTGTATATTTGTGTTCAATAAACAAATTATTATTATAAGGTTGATTGGGTGCAGAAAGAGTACACTGATGGGGGGGGGGGGGGTAACGAACAAACCAAAATTTACAAATGTTTAGAATAGCGTTGGAAAATAGTAAAAAAAAAAAAAACTCTTTACAGACTGTTCTGAAGAACTAGTTGTTCCTTAAGGGACATTACGAGAAAAAGTTTTTATTTTCCTATAGTTGCCATGCCACTGTATAATAATTTTACAGATAAATTCACTTTTAATGCTAAATGCCTAAATGGAGTATCTACAGTACCTTCGACTTTTTTATTGCAGTAATGGATAGAGGGTACAAAGTTATGCCGCTCTGATTTTTTTCAGATTTTTTAGCTAAAAAGTTTTGCCGAAGTCGGGTTTGAACCCACCTTCTTTTAAGTCCTATCCTTTTATTAAGAGAAGCATCCAGAGGCGTCACTTTCTCTGTACTTTCAATAATTTTTTAAACATATAGTTCCCAGACTAAAAAATCTAAAAAAAAAAAAAAAGAATCAAAGTAGCATAACTTTGCACCCTCTACCCATTTCTGCAATAAAAAATTTCGAGGTTGATATTCCTTTCTAATATGAAAAATCTATTGTTAATTATTTGACTTTTGATAAAGTTTTGGTTACTATCATGTATTGTACTATGTAGTACAGTACATATATACTTTTTCATGACTATCATACAAGAGTAATGAGTGCATGTTGTAGTACAGCTAATATCCTACTAATATGCCTCCCCAGTTGTTAATTACCAGATACTTTTTTATAATAGATGTTGCCACTTTGATATTTCTGTATTTAGATTTTACTGCAGTATTAGTAAATTCACTCATCTGTCAAATACATGGTCCTGCCTCGTAATTTTGTTTATTAGTTTCACAAAGGGGCATTCACAAAGCCTTAAGGCCACATTTAGGGCTCGATAATTTAAGACCAGAAATTTTGGGTCTAAAAAGCATGCCTAAAATCGGGCTTTAAATTATCGAGCCCTAAATGTTGCCTTAGGGCTTTGTGAATGCCCCTTACATTAAATAACACAGTTCGTACATTGTGACAATTAACATACTGACCGGTATGCAAAGTACAATGCACATCCTGCATGCTTTTTTTATTGCAGATATGATAATACTCTGATTGTTTTCAAAAATTTTAGAGTCTGCGATTTTTTTTTTTTTAAACAAATTATTGAAAAGTACAGAGAGAGAAGCGTCAATATAAGTTTTAGTTCTTAATATCAGGATAAGACTAAAAAGGGTCGTAAAAAAACTTTTTAGCAATACTTCTTCCTGACCTCTAACAAAACTTCAGAGCAACATAATTTTGTGCCCTCTATTTCTGTAAAAAAAAAAAAAAATGCAGATTGTCCATTATTTAATTACAGTGAAAGCTGGAAATAAAAATATATATTCTGTCTCTATTGTATTTATCTTCATAATTAAACAACTGTGGAAGTAAACTTGTTAAGAATGCATGACAGAGCCCTACGGTTGATAGACTATTAAATTATATACTTGTTAAAATTAACATTGGCACGGTTCCAGGGCAGCATGTCTAAAATACTGGGGGTTAGTTTCAACGCTCTTTTAGCACTGATTTAGCACACATTTTTACTGTCATGTAACGAGCCTGCTACTACATAATTATTATTTTATTAAACTCCTGATATTGGCACAAATATTTTCTGAGTTTTAGCCTTAATGCATGCACATACAATAAGAATCAACTTTTTAATTGTATTTTTGTGCATACTGTATGTACATATCAATCTATACAGTACTTATAATATTGAAAAGTATTATTACAGAATGAATATCATAGTAAAATTTTAACACCTCTCAAAATGCATGAATGAACGGAATGCTTTTCATAATTATTTGACAAAGTGACACAGATCAGGCGCAGATCCGGGAAGGGGGGGGGGGATTAGCCCCCTAAATTTTGGATTTAACGTATGCATTTCCCCCACTCCACTTTTTTGCTAATTTTTCATTAACATCAGCCTTATGGAGACAGCCCCCCTCCCCTTCCCCCCAAAATTTGGTTCTGGGTTCGCGACTCACAAACTTAGATTTCTTCAGCCTATAATCATAATTGAAAAGAATTGTTACTTTATTGGGAGCAAAATTAATGTTTTTAAAAACACTGAAGCTAGCAAGAATATGGACACAATGCAATGCTTTACCATTACAGGAACCATTGCCTGAAGTGGCCATGCTAGAGAGTCAACAGGAGGAGATTCTGAAGAAGCTGGCGCTGCTCAAAGAGCAAATTGAGAGGTTCCGTGGCCAACTGAACCAGCCGCTGAGTAAGCCAACCACCTCTGCCGCTCACTGCCCTCCTGCAGGAAGCTTTGTAAGTGTCTCTGCATGTAGTCTTAGCATGGAGAGTTTACGTCTGGGGAAACGACATAGTTCCAGTTGTTATATGATATAGTTATGGTATGGAGAGAAAATTGAGTAGAAAATGTCGTTTTAGGCAATTTTCAGATGTAAACTCTTGCTTTAGAAATTTAAAATAACATAAAATTTATTAATTAATGTATTTCATCACTTGGCTAATTCTATTGTAGTAATCTGCAGAAATTTTGAATTTTCTTATTGATCGAGAGCTTTTCCGTTCTCTTTTCGAAGCAATTTTGGACGGGGCTTTAATGCTAAGAATTTTTATTTTACTCTAATTATTTTGCAGTTCAGTATTATGTTTTCTTTTTAAATTATGTGCATTACCAGCATAACAAATCTAGAGACGATATCGTAGCCAAGCCTGCTGCAACCTCGTCAGCCTTATATCACTGTATTGGAGTTGGTGCACATCTTACTTGCCCCTAAAGTATTAATGTCGTAGACTGCTTTGTGATTCTCCAGAGTTTGAATTGACGTTGTTTATACTAAATAAAACCCTCTTGTATTTTTATCACATGTAACAAAACATTGTTGTTCCGTATGAAGAGCAATATTACTTTGAGTATATTATTGTACAATATATATTTGAAATTGAAACAGTTTGTCTTTATGATTATGTCATTAAAATAATTTGATTGGACCAAATACATAAAATTAATACATAACAAGAAAAAGAACATGCTATTACAGAAAACACAAAATATTAATAATTGCTTAAAAATCAAAAGATCTTAAATGATAAAAATGGTGGCCCTGAAAAAGGCCAATTTTGAACTTATTTACCAAAAGATAATAGCAGCGATACTGCTTAATTTAACCACTAACTTTCCTCACTTAGCGTTTCTTGCAAGTCGGATGTACAAGAAGCAGATTCTTGTTCTGACGCCACCTCTAACGGTGTCTTGTCTTTGGCCGCCACCTCTAACGGCGTTTCGTCTGTGTCCGCTACCTCAACGGCGTCTCGTCCATGGCCGCCACCTCTAACTGTGTCTCGTCTGTGGCCGCCACCTCCAACGGCGTCTCGTCCGTGGCACAAGTCTCGCTACTCAGATTTTTATCCTTGGTGTCTGTGGAGCTACAATTTGAGCATGCACAGCATTTTTGTCCTCTCCCCTTTCTCTTTGTCTTGGCATAGAGGCATGTGACAGTGCACTGCTTCACGCTGTTGACACTGTTGTCAACCTTGCGCTTCTTCTTGTCTACGCAGCATGCACAAGTGCAGCACTTGCTATCTTTCAGCCAAGTGTTGGTCCTCCTTGCCTCTGTGAGGCACGTCTTTTTGAGGTTCCTCAGCCCATACTTATTAACTCCAGACCGAGAGTTAGACGGAGGGTTGCAGCACCCGCACGGGGCGGTGAAGTCACTATTAACCATCTTCTTTGCTTTCATTTCTTTAGAATTCATGAAATTCTAATTCTTGATTTTTAAAATATTCTAATTCTTGAAGTTAGAACTTTTTAAATACTAACTAAGTTACTAACTGAAAAATTATTCCAACAATCAAAATTAATTCATCCCTTAATTAAGTAAAAAATAAATGAACCTGCTGCTAGACATGAATTAACTGTCATTACATTCTTGCACTTTAAAATTTGACAGTTATATAATTAAATATTTTTTTCTGACAGTCCTTCAGGTTGAAAACTTACACATGTTCTTAAAATAAATTAAAAATAAAATAAAATAAAAAAATCAACTTTTTAAAGTAGAATTGTCAAATATTTTAAATCAATTTTACTGTATTATACAACTATATTATAAACTAAATTAAAATAATTTTGATTTTTTCCAAGCATGTACTTATAACTGGAGTTGGATAGAATAAATACTGTAAATAGGATTTTTTTTTTTTTTTTTTTTTTTTGTAATTTTATGCTATTAGTTACTACTACAGTATATTGACTGTGGCTTACAAGTTTTACAACTGTCTGCTCATATCTAAATGTGAAAAATACATGGTTCTTAAAAATTCTGGTGATACAACCTTCTTGTCGAGTTGCTGATCATCTGATTGACTGTTGCAGACGCAGGAGGTGCAAGACCTGGTAGTGTATGCCAGTCCTTCCTCGCCTCCCTACTCTCTGCTGGCTTTGCGTGAGCTCTGGGGCGTGTCCGTGAGCATCTCTAGCCATGCCCACTCAAGCCTGACGGGTCCTGTGCCGCAGAAAATTGTTCAGGCGTTTGAGCAACGACAGCAACCTGGGCAGCTGCACATCACATTGGTCTGGAAACAAGGTGAGCAGCACAGCATGCCACTGTGATCAATTTTTTTTTTTTATTGTAATAGCAACTTTGTGGGGGTTGATTTGATGTTCCGAAGTTTTGTTTCATTAAGAATTAGCTGTTTATATTAACCATAACAACAGTTCAATTTGATTCTGATTCTGATTTTTTTTTTTTTTTTTTTTTTTTTTTGCTAAACTTCAGTACAATCTGGTCATTTTCCAATAGAAGATAACATGTAATCAACAACTGTCTTGTGTTCTTCTCTTCATCTGATAGACATTCCTTAAAGGAGGGGACTTGCTTTGACTTTAAATTTTAATGTTTTTATTGTATTGATTCACCAAAAGAAACGCCACCCTTCCTTACTTCCCCAACTTCCAGTCGTTGAAAGTAAGGCTTGAAAAAAGTTATGTCAATGACATATTCCACTCCACAAAAAATTTTTAAGCGCGCTTCTGAAGAAACCCCTCAACGATTCGTTAATTGTGACTTCAAATTATTTCTGCGGGGTGCAATACGTCATTGACACAACTTTTTTTTAATGCCTTAACTTTCAACGGCTGGAGGTCTAGCTGAGAAGGAGGGGAATTATGTTTCAGTGAATCAAAAATGCTTAACAATATAGAAGTTGAAGCGGTTTTCCTCCTTTTACAATTTTTTGCTTATGAACAATGAGTAATAGACTTAAATTGTCTTGCAAACATAAATATGTCAAGGCTTCCTTGACAAACATTTCAAAGCTAAAGATTAAATTTTTACCATAGTTGGCCAGCACCCACGCCTGGTGTTGTCTCCCACAAGCCATGCTGAACTTCAAGGAGAGGTGACCATCTTGCGCCTACTGTCTCGCCTCGGCCCATCTCCCCTCGACTCTCTTTCTGCTGAGAAGGCGAGTGCCGCAGACTGGGCGCTGGACCTCATCTTCCAGTTAGCCGAGGCCTCCGCGCCAAAACGAGAGCTGGCAGCCTCGCTGCAGCGCCTGGTGGCTGGATCAGCAGGCTGGCTGATGGATAGTCGTCATCCCACCCTTGTAGATGCAGCACTCTGGTCTTACCTCAAAGGAGAGAAGACCATGGAGTGCCCAGTCAAGCTTACCAACTGGATGAAGAACTGCGACAAACTCTTTCTCTAATAATGTCTTCCATTCATAAATAAAATATACTTATTGGTTATTACAAATTAAATAGTTCTTCTTTTGTATCCTTAATTCTGCTTCCATAATTTTGTTAATATTTTTTTTATAAAATTGCTCAAACAAGAAAAGAAAAGAGACTAGCTATCTCACATTATATGGTTGAATGAACTTTAATCACACTGCATAAACCAGGCGCGGATCCAGTGGAGGGGGGGGGGGGGGGCGATGGGGGCGATCGCCCCCCCCCCCAAAAGGTCCCAAAATACATTGAAGGTATTACCACACCCCACCCATCGCCCCTCTCCCACTCCAAAATTTAACATTGCGGGATAGGGCACCGCCCCCCCCAAAGCCGCGGGCTGGATCCGCCCCTGGCATAAACAATATTAAGGGTAAGGTAACGCCACCAATGTTAAAAAAAATCCCTCTCACAAAAATTCTGAAAAAAATTTAAAATGTTCTCCTCTACACCCCCTATCAGTAGCTAAAATATCAGGTATACAAATACGATCTAGTTTTTGAGTTATGAATTTTTAAAGTTGACCAATTTAACATGGGAGTTTCATTTCTCCATGTTAAAGTAGTCAACTTTAAAAATTTATAACTCAAAAACTAGATCGTATTTGTATACCTGATATTTTAGGTACTGATAGGGGGTATAGAGGAGAACATTTTAAATTTTTTTCAGAATTTTTGTGAGAGGGATTTTTTTTAACATTGGTGGCGTTACCTTACCCTTAAATAAATACTAAGAATGTTGATATACAAAGATTTTAATAATAATAATAAGATTCATTCTTGGGCACGGTATATAGGTTTAATGATTGTGCTGATAGGCAACAGAGGCTAATTATGTGTAACATTCCCAGTTTGGATTCTCAGTGGTGTAAAATTGATATGTCTTTTTTTAATAAGTGTCTGTCAGGTCGTTATGATCTGAATGTGTTCAGCCCTGAGAGGGTGTCAGTCAAAGTGCATAGACCTGGTTTGCGTGACAGTCAGGTTGCGCTTTCTACGCCCATGGGAAAGTCAGCTTACCTAGCTTCTTTCTTTCCCCGTGTAGTCAAGGCATACAACTCTTTGCCTCCCTCAGAAAGGTTCCTTTTACCTGACGTGTGATATATATGCTTTTGTATATATCAATGTGTTTGTTATTTTATTAACAGTTACTTTTTATTTTATGTATTTTGACGAAGTATAAGTTCAATATTATTGTCTGATTTATATATTTTCAGTGGGTGAATGTACGCATTTTGTGTATGGACTTTCGTCTTTTACATTCACCAATTGGGTTATGGGTATTTATTTATTATTATGTTTCCCTCCAAATTATGTATTTTTAACCCAATAAACAATTATTATTATTATAATGATTAATAAGATTAATTAATTAAAAAATTGTGAGAGAGGATACATTTTTACAAAATTGCTGATCTATTCGGCTTGCGGCATTGTTAAGATGATGAATAATTTTATGTGGCTTTATTTTTAAAATGAAAAAAAAAAATTATATAAATTTTTTTACAATTTTTATCTCTTTCTTATAAATATAAATACTAGCTGCGTCTATATAATATTACTGTCAAATAATATGCACCTCTTTACTGCAAGCTCTCGGAGCATATATATACGTAATATATATTATTGAAATGCATAAAAAAGGAGCTTCCTTCAGATCTTCAGAAACCCTCTGAGCTTCCTTGTATCCAGGAAAATTTTGAATTAGCGCCAAGAGGCGTCTTGCGCTTTTCGTTTTTCGGCTTTCTTGCAAAGCAAAACTACAAACATAGGAAAAATATCTGTGTAACACAAAAAAAAATTAAAAACGCTATTTAAATAAACAAAGAATATTTATTCTTACCGAAAAGAAGAAAAAAATAAATATTCAGAAATATTACACTTTTTTTGTAAAAATAGTGTGGCTGACTCTCCAAATGATATTTTGGAATTATAAAATTAGGGGATGGAATCTCTTTTACGAGTTTTACGTTGGAAGCACTGGTGTCGCGTATCGCAAGATCCCAAACAGTGCGAAAAAGCACATAGACATATAACGCAAATTGTAGCTAAACTTTGTGAATTTTAACTTTAAAAAATACCTTTCAAGAATTTTGGCAATATAAACTGATTTGGTAAGTAATTTTTACAACATTCGTATTGCTAAATCGTCGTGAAAAGACGACGGAAATGAAACATGATTCCTGTGGACATTGTGTCACAAAACTCGCAAATAATGAAAGCGATGACCCTAAAAGTAAACCAGTTTAAAGTATCATTTCATAAATATTTTTTAGCTGCTTTGTAGAAATAAATAGGGAGCTTCTTTATTGTAAAAATACTTGTAAAGTACCTCGTGAGCATTTTTATACTGTACTTTTTCTCCGAACCTCGCCTCTCGCAAAGTCTAGCAGACTATGCATTATGCATAATTATCATACTGACTGACTGACTCTAGCAACCGATCGAAATGGGCGGGAATGGAAATTATGCATGCCGTTTGCCGTATGATATGCATACACAGTATGTATGCATATGAAAATATCAATCCATACAAGCATAATATGCATAATTATTATATAATTATGCATATCCTACAGTAAAAATAAACACAGTGTCAAAAATGTGTTGTATGCATACAGTATGTACTGTACCGTTGGATGGTGTTGGACCTGGAGCGGGACATATCATAGAGAGTGTTTATATTATGCTGTACATGGTATGCATAATGTGTTTGATGTATCATGTATGTATTAGGTATGATTGCATATCATTAATGCATGCAGTGCCCTTGATGCAGTATGCATACATATGCCTATATCATTGAAAAACTGGTGTATGCATTTGCATTTGAAAGAAAAAATAGAGTAAACTAGTGTATTATAATCTGTGTATGATATTATATGTATGCATAAATATGCTTGATCACATACAGGTCATACAGTATGAAAAAATACAAAAATGCAAAAATAAAGCTTGTAAGAATATTTTCTGATGCGATGGCTCAATTAATGCACTGATTAGTAATCTGAGATAATGTTTTGTTGCCAACAGAAGCCACCATGTCTGGGATTGCCATTGCCAGGCTTGCAGAGGAGAGGAAGGCCTGGAGGAAAGACCATCCCTTTGTAAGTGACTTGACACCTTTTGTGAACTCCCTGAACGTTGACTTTGCATATGACTGACACACAGAACTCTCACAAAACTTTCCATAATTCTCTGGAGTTTAGTGACAGAACTAGTAAAGGTAGATATATTGGGAGGGGGGATCACCAGTGGAAGTTGGAGTTCAGGGGCAGCGGGAGCGATGTGGGAAAGTATTCCTTCATAAACTGAACAGTGAGGGAGTGGAACTCCTTGCCGTGCAAGATGGTGGGGGCGAAGAGTTACGAGGGATTTAAGAGTGCGTTGAGTACTACATTGCGAGCCACCGTGGTATAGCCACATTTGCCGCAAATCGTTAAAATCAAATAAAATTAAAATCAAATCTCAGCTTCAGAAATCTCTGCCTTAAAAAATTGATTGGCTATAATGCGCCAATCGATAGAGCAACTTTACTAATTTTACTAAAAAAAAAAAGCTCTGTGTGTGTTAAAAAAATATTTCAATCTACTGTATTACGAATGTAGATCAGACAAATGTGCGCTGCCAGAACAAAATACTCAAAAAACTAGAAAATCTCTTGGTTGTTCTAATTAAAAGAAGGGATTTCAATTGTTATTTTTTGTTCTTGTTAGAAATTGTTTGTAAATGTCACTGAATCTTTTGCAGGGATTTGTTGCTCGGCCCACCAAGAACACTGACTCATCTCTGAACCTCATGAGCTGGGAGTGTGCAATTCCAGGCAAGAAGGGGGTAAGTTTCTCTCTTAAGAGCTCAATACTGGAATTTTTTAGACAATAATTAATGGAACTATCAGGACATTCAATGATATATTTTGTCTAGTCATGAAAGTGAACCATAACAGCAAAATTATCAAATTTCAGATTTTTGCTGCCCAGAAATTCAATACAGTAGTTAACCTGTTAACTACATTGTTGTGCCTTGCAAGAATATAGTGGTGGGGGCTGTTCACTATTATGTCACATGAGACCAAGAAGATGCTGTTAACTGACCCCCACTACTACAAGGCTGGCTTGTCCCTCAACTTCCTCTCCATTTTTTGCTATGAATGGTCTTCTTTGCTAAGATAATTTTCTTAGAAATTTCATGGTGATTAATCTGATTGCAGACGCCGTGGGAGAATGGCCTGTACAAGCTGCGCATGATCTTCAAGGAGGATTACCCGTCCAGCCCCCCCAAGTGCAAGTTCGAGCCTCCGCTCTTCCACCCAAATGTTTACCCCTCAGGTGAGCTCCCAAGAAGAGAATTAAAAAAAAAAAAAATGACAATTAAATTTTTTTATATTTTGTCATCTCAGAAGCAAATCATCTAATTAAAAAAAAAAAAAAAAGAAGATGATGATGATGATGAACCTTCACTAAAACACAAGGGTCAAAGTTCCATTAAATTTTTTTGTAGTTACGTGATTTGCATTCTGAAGCGAAGATTTGTAGAATGTACAATACAGTATAGTCTTTATTATTTCTTCAACTTACAATTAGGCCCTTTTTTACTTTTTACATTTTTTTATTGATTGGTACTGTACCAAACGGAACATATAAAGTGTCTATACACAGGTCCTATAGTTGACGTGAAGAAAGATGTTTGGTAGCAAGGTATGAGTGATAAGAGGAGGCACATGCAGTAACTTACACTCTCTCCACAAATTCAATACACATCGTTGCCGATACTCACATCAAGACACTTTATACATTCTCTTCGGTACCAGTAGTATTTTAAGGCAGCCATGCAGATTTTTATATTTTAAGCCGGGTTCACAATTGGCGTCAAATTTTTCTAGACGCAGGGTCAAATGCCTCTGATTGGTCAAAAAACTGATGCGCGCATGCGCGTGATTTTTAGAAGCTTGGAATTGCAAACTTCAGACGCTTCTGACGCGCGTCTAGAAAAATTTGACGCCAATTGTGAACGCGGCTTAAGAGTTTGACAAAATAAAAAGAATTTTACTTTTTTAAACTTTTAGACATTATGTCTTTCATATATAAAACAGTTCACTGGATCTTCTAAACAGTGTCTAAAAATAGAAGGCATCTCTCATAATTTACAAATATATAAAATTATTTACATTAAAAAATTATCAATATGAAGAAATAAGCAGGGTCTATGCACATTGCCCCTGATGACCTTACTTTGTTCCATGACAGGGACGGTGTGCCTGTCTCTGCTGGACGAGGAGAAGGACTGGCGTCCGGCCATCACCATCAAGCAGATCCTGCTGGGCATCCAGGATCTTCTCAACGAGCCCAACATCAAGGACCCGGCACAGGCAGAGGCCTACACCATCTACTGGTGAGTTATGGTCCTTTGAGAAAAGTAACTTGCCATCAATGGACGCTTTTGTTGATACATAATGCTGTAAAGAATATTACATTTTAATGAAATTCAATTCAAATAAGAAGGCATTCACATAGCAGGTAACCAGAATTTTAGACTTTAAAAAAATTTAAATAAAATAATAATGACTAAAATTTAGTCTTAACTTGTGTTGTATGTTCTGTGTTTCAGCCAGAACAGGCTTGAGTATGAGAAGAGAGTGCGAGCGCAGGCCCGCGCCATGGCCGCCAGCGAGTAGCTTGGGGGGCACACAGGCCGCCATCGACCACCAGAGGCGGGAGGAGCTCATCACCAACCTTGCCATAGCTGCGAGGAAGAGAACTACAAAGACAACGTGCTTAGCTAGCCAAAAGAGCTACATTTCAAGTATTAATTGATTGAGAGAAAAATTAACACCAATCTGCTCCATTGTTGTATTTTTGACTACTGCATAGGTGACTTTGTATTTCTCAGCATTCAATCGTCTCATATTTTCATGTATCATTTAATGTATTTTGTAATGCTGTACCGGAATTAAACAAGTTGTGTCATGGATAGTTTCTAACAAAAGTTCCAATTTTTTACTGTCACAAGAAACACGGAGATTTTTTTTTTTTTTTTTTTTTTTTTCATGTGAAGACGGGAATTTTTCTTAAAAACTAGATTATTTATTGTGTATTGAAGATAAGATGTACAGTAAATATTTCTTCTTAAATTTCAATGAATATTTAATATAATAAAATTTGATTTCTTTATTTTCTTATTAGCTTTAATCAGAATTTAATTCACTATGCTAAATAATATTAAGAGCTTTCAACATTAACAGCATTACAGATATTTATAACATTTTTTTTTTTTTTTTTTTAATATAATATAAATGATCCAACAAGCTTAAAGTTGGGTGCTGCCAGTTGTCACATCTGTTTTAGCTCCATATCTTTTTAATAGCTGTGTGGCAGCAAAGTTTTATATAGCGGGGCAAAACTTAACGTTTGATGACTGGAGATTTTTTTTTTCATTGTGTTTCGTTTATTATGTAAAAGATGAACATCTGTTAATTTATTCAAAATTAAAATCTCACTCAAATTTTGACTTTAAAGGGTAAATAATATGAAATCGTGGGAACAATCATTCTCACTGTGCCTCCTTTTTATGGTTGGTCAGGTGCATTCACTTTCAAGTCATTCTGCTTGAATGGGCCACTTGGTCCTAAATTGTCCCAGCTCAAGAAGCAATCAGTTAGTGGTCCATATTAGCTCGAATTCATGAAAAGTCTGTACTCTGTGTACATAAATATAACTGAAGAATAGAACTTAATTTTTGAATCTGGTAAAATGACTTCTATATACACCAGTGGTTTAGAATAGAGAGCTGACTATTGTTGAAATCCTTGCCTTTTAAAGATACATTTCTCAGCATAATTATTTGCAAGTTTTTCTTGGAGGATTTTGCTGTTAAAATGTTGCAGGCACTCTACAGTTTTAACAATATGCCACTGGTGCTGTGTTAAGGTGCTGGTACTCAATTATGAGGTTATCCGTTATTTATTTCACTTTTATCAACTGACTCCACCCTTTTCAATCACATAACACAACTGGTTTATTTATTATCTTACGATAAAAAAAAAAGAAAAGAAAACACTTAACACTAAAATATTAACCAATGTGGTTTGCAAATTTGTTGCTGTTGTGATTTATTTTTTAGTTGCACACCAAATTATAGATTCATTAACTAATTGATTGTCTCATCGGTCATGTGTATTTTGTACTTGCAACTCATTGCAATTTTTAATTATGGTGTTTTCTTTTTTGTTTTTAAGCAACCTTATTATTACTTTGACATAAATATCTAGTTAATTATTATTTCTTGCAGCAGTTACATATATGTAGCTTATTATTAATTAATGTTATTTATAATTCTGTACTGTATCAAAACAAAAATAAATATCATAGACGCAAAAAGATGTACTTTTCTCTTTTTAATATTAATTATTTGTTGAGATTAGTCCTATTTGCAATAAGGGGAGAAGATAGGGTTTGGATTCGAGTTGCTCCCCCTCCTTAATTTGCCATTGAACATGACCATTATTGAATTGATGCCGTTCAATAACTACCCGGTCTTTTTTTAAAAATAATTTCAGGATACTTTTATATATTTTCCATAAAAATTAATGTTGAATAAAATATAAAAAAGGAAAATTATAATTTAACATTGGAATGGTAAATATACAGCTTAATTTTAAAACTACAATTTTTAACAAAAAATTAATTTATCAAAGTTTTATATATAAATATACTGCATATGTCACAGCTAATAGGCGCAAGTCTTATTATTATTATTTATAATATATAATTAACAGAATATTCAGTATTATAATAATATAAGATCGGGCAAGCAAAAGTTATTTACTAATGTGGCGCAGATCCAGAAGAAAAAAAAAAAAAAAATAGGGTAAAAACTAGATTGCTAGACTTATCCCCGAGTAAAGGTGAGCCTGCATGAGCCTTCTCCCCCCCCCCCCCCCTCTTCTCATGACTACACAATTTGAGAATAGAAGGGAGGAGATTTGCTTTGTATAATATATCACTGCCATGTCAAGTTTGAATAGCATAAATATTTTATTGGGTAGCTGCTCGACCATCTAAAATGTTTTTCGGTATATTACAGGCTGCTAGCTTTGTTAGAACACTGCACTATTCCAAAAGTTTACAAAAATAGTCAAGGACCGTGCATGAATTTGCGGTTCTAAAAGCCATCCTCCCCATTCTATTATAATATTATACCCTTTACAAAACTTTAAGCTCATTGCAGTATTTGTGTATGATGCCTATATATTGGCTTTTTCAGTAATAATTCATAATATTATTACAGCCCAATTAAAGATTAATTGAATTGGCAATGTCCTTCCTTATATATTGCAGCGGGGGGCCTCCCCTTTAATCTGCCTATTTATGTGAAACACTCGATCCAGTTTGTGCCTCATTTATAACCTCAAGCATTTACCATAATATATATATTATGCAATATGCTGTATTTCTATACAGTATTTAACCTATAGCAGTTATTTTTTTACCTAAAAAATATAATTAATTAGAAATAGAAACAATGATAATAATGTTTAGTACTTTGTTGTATTAAATATTAAAAGATTTTAAACATCTCAGAGCATATCATATTTACACAGTTAACAAATGCACAATTTCATTTTGTATATTATATACACTATAATACTATTTTTACAAAAAAGACAATCCTACAAAACATTTATTTGGCAATACAAAGCAATTACGGTAAACTTAATCGTTTGAAACTGTTGCAAGATAAATTACTTTTTTACAATTGATTAATTATGCATATTGTACTAAAATTTGTTTTAAAAAATCGTTTATGAAATTAAAATGTACTTTGTTAGTCAATTTACAGATTTTTATAAAATATTATTTTTATTTCCTTTTTACAACAGTTAGAATTTTCTATGTTTTTTACAAATTCAGCATTTTCATTATCTATAATTATATATTGCAAAGTAATAAAAATAAACTAGTTGTAAAATTCAACCCAAATAATTACATATTTAGCAGTTTGTGGTGTATTCGAGAGCATGGCAGGTTGGCAGTGATTTAGGCTGGCTTAATCATTGGTTGGTTACCATGCAATCATGGTTGCTCTACTTACTATAATATGGTGTTGACACAAATAAGACCCATGTATAAGGCTCAGCCACTCAGAGGGCGCAATTCTTGTCACATGACAGCAACTACGCCCAGTGATATTGGATAAAAAGTGGAACAGTTTACTCTTGAAATTTGAAAATTGGTGATCGTGACTGCACCATAGTAGAGCCACCATGCATGCAATGGAGGAACTTGTTTTTCAACACTGTTCACAGTGCTTCCTGGGGCTCCTAATATACTCACAATCAGTAGACGTACAAGTACCATTTCTAAGTGGGGCACGTATGTTGAATGCACAACATTTTACATACACCTAATTGTTAAAAAGATAACAGATTGATTGCGAAAAGCTCATAGAGGATCGAGCATAACAATTTTGATAAAAGTTTTAGATATAATTTTTCTGTTTCACCTGAAACTATTAATTTTTACATGAGTCATTATGTATTAATTAACTGCCAACTACCAAAAGATATTGTATTTTGACGCTTTGATTTTGTGACATATATACAGTATAGCTAAGGGAAAAAGCTTGACTCACATGCATTCAGTGACATCACGGGATGTCAAAGAGTCCAATTCTAATTTCTGTATGTATATAGTAATACAATAGGGTAAAGAGTTAGCACACATGAAAAATCAAAACATTTAGTTAAATTGCATGAGAGATAAAAATTCTATCAACTGTACCTTTGTCAAAAGTTGTGAACTTTTTTAAAGAAATGAACAATAACAATGTGTCAGAGTATTTTGTCTATGAAGGAATATATTCATGATTTTGTCTATCATGTATTGTATAGTATAATTGTAAAAGTTTCTCAGCCAAAATACTGACGTTTCCTATTGCAATTGAGATGATCGTAAGGAGGTAACAATTTAATTTGATTTTTAGTCCAAATGCGACCAAGAAATATATATTTAGAACTTATTTTATTAGTTATTACATTTTATGTAAACTTTTAGAAAATAATTATATATTTATAAAATATAGATGCTGATTGTTTATTACTTTGATAAATTTCTATCACAGATTTTGTTAGCTGGGGATATTTATTCACAGATTTTACAGATCAGTGCATCTGTGTATTGGTGTCCACAACACCAATATTTGTGATAACTTCACTGAGTAGTCCGTTTCTCTTCACCACCTACTTGAAATGCGTTAATGAAGGCATGGATATGTGGTAGGTGATTTTCACAGTAGATTTCCAAGTCCTAGACAAGACAGACAGATAAAAACACTGTTAGAATGGCAAACTATTAAAACAGGGGTAGTAGATATGTTGGTTATATTATTTTTCAACACAAAAAAAAGTTAATATAGTAAAACAGAATATTAATTCATGACTGCATGGTCCACACTGTCAACCACGGACATGCTCTAACCTTAGTGTCGAGACAAAAGCCAAGCAAGTTTTGAAGCAGTAGTCGCTGAGGTGCCAGAGCGGGATGTACCGCCAAGCCGAGGCTCTCCTGGTCGTCACACATTTCACGCAGGCGGGTCAGCGTCTCTCCAGGCACCTCACGGAGCAGAAGCACTGGCGTTGTATCTTGGAAGTACTGGAAAACGAGAATTGCAGATATATTTATGATTATCCACAGAGAGCAACAATTAACAAATCTCCTTAAATAAAACAATTCAAAATATTATTTTTGTTTAAAAATTAAGTAAAGAACCTTTGCAACAGATTGATTCTGGTTCATGTGTTGCTGTAATATTGTTTGGTATTTCATGATATAGGACATAGGCTACATATTTTACTACAAATTGTAATGAATACACTAATTACATAATCAAATAAGTAATTGACTGCTAGACATGGATATACTATAAGTTTACAAGAATTTTTCATGTTTAATAGAGTTAACATTTGCAAAGTAGGAAACAAAACGTAGAAAATATATAAACTTACGTTTGGCATCAGCAGAATGTGCAGAAAGTTGCCAGCAATTTCGTTGATCTGCCTGATTTGGGCCCTGAAGAGTCGGCTTTTGTACTTATAGTGCTGGAAGACTTCAAACCGGTGCCTGCAAGTGAGGGTACACATACATTAAGGGAGAATGGTTGTCAGTCAAGAGGAGATGGTTCATAGTCTTTGTACAGTAATTATTAAAATTATTGAATTGAATTAAAAAATTATTACAAAAAAATTGCATATATATGTCCATGCGGTCTCATGAGAGTCCTTGTTAGATTTCCATTACAGTACATTTAATAACATCAAAGCCTGCAGGTTCAATACACCCAAGTCCTTACTTAAGCAGTAGGTCGCAGGCCGAGTCCAGAAGCCAGTCCTGCGACGACAGCAGGCAGGCGAGCATCAGGGAGGGGGGCGGCACCGTCCACAAGTTGAGCTTGACTGCTTTCAGCTCCCAGCCCATCAACTGTGCACATCGTCACAATATAAGACAGAGTTGCAACGTTGGAGGGCAGGAAAGCGTTATATTGTTTTGTTTGTTTTTTTTAAATTATAGATCTCTGGATGCAACCTGTTGGCTTTTGAGTTGGGGAAGATGGGACTCCAAGGTTGTTGCATTACAGTTTTTCCCTCTCACGTCAGTCAGCATCTTGATCTGGGGTTCCAAGATAATTTAGCTTGGTGTATGTTCTAATGTTAATACACCATGGAATTATGAACTTGAACAAAATTTGACATAACAAAAGAAATAAGACAGAAAGTTGAACGGGGAAGCTGATTGCACCACGGAATCAGGGGGATTATGACGCAGGTGAAACTCACGGTTTTGTAGAAGGAGAGGGCCTCATCAATGAGCAGCAGACAACTGCTAGGCTTCTCCGAGGCAATCGCGATGTTGCACAGCTTGATGTGCAGCTCCCCGCAGTGCCTCAGGGTGCTCTCCGCGGGCCACTTGAGGTGCTCCTGGGGCGAGTGATGCACCTGCCAGTGCTGCCAGCAGACGACTTGTTACTACGTCACCACCTCAATGAGTCTCACAAACGTTATCTTTATGTGCTAGCATTTTAAAGAGGGGCGGCCAAAATAGTTAAAAATATTCTAATATTGTTAATAATTTTATAGGAGAACACAAATGATTTCAAAATGCATGTCACTGAAAAAACTCCCATTGATTTAAATTATTTTTTAATGTAAGTAAGATGGAAGTGAATTTTAATTTCAAGAATTTTATTGGTTTTCCCTTTTAACACAAGTTACCTAAACAGTATAATATATATAATAGTTAAAGGAGCTTCAGCTTTTATATTTTCATTGTTTAAAAAAATAATGTTGAACTTATTAGTGCACCCAAAAGAGCCCTTTTTAAGAGTTTCATTAGTAACATTCAAAAAGCTTGCTGAGCAAAGTGGGTCTTTTTTAATGTTGACTGCTGGAACTCATAAAAGTCGGAATCATATGGAAGGTTTTGAATTATCATTACAGTATTGCATTACATTGCAAACATAAAAACATACACAATGAGAAATGGTTAGTAAAGAATGCATAAACTGTATTACAAACTGTATTACAGTAATTTGCAGTATCAATATCAACATTATTTATATTATTCTTAAACCTGTTGTTCCTCTGGCTCTGGTCCGAGAGGTCCCCGGTTTGATTCCCGAACACGGCAGACTTTTCGTGTCTTGGGATGGGTGTGACTGATTACTAGATTATGGAGTTGGTAGGAGGAAGGCAGTTACGGCTGTCTATACTCTGCTGCCCTGCAGTATTGCACTGCCACTGCAGGCTGCACAGATCCGGTAGTAGGAGCCCAGAAGAGTGCAGGAAAGGGTTCTGGGAGCCTGGTAAGCCCCAGCATGGTCACAAGATAACTCTTACTGACAAGGCTAAATATTGGCCTGGCCACACCCGAATGGGTAAAATGGTGTCAACGGTTACAAGAGTATCTTAAACCTTAATTAAATTAAATACCGGTAAGAAGTTTTAGTGCTATGAACAGTTTAGCTGAACAAATTTAGTTATGCAAAGTTAAAAGTACATACCAGGTTGAGAATCATTTCTCCAACTTTCTTCAATATGAAAACTCTGGTCTCCAGGTCAGATGACACAAAGTAATACTCCAAGGGCAGCAGGATTGAAGCATACAGTTCTGTAGGAGGTCAAATGTCAAATTGTTGATTTTAGCCTCAATATTTTCAGTAGCAAAATTTGATACGTAGTTACGTACTATGCCTAACCTACTTTCCCTATTACTAAGGAAAAAAACTAGCCTATCCACATAATTATAATACCCCTCTTCACTTCATTTTATAGAAAGGAAATGTTAGTACTATTCTGTTGATTCTATTCACTGAAATTAGGTTTACCTTATATCAAGTTTTTAGCTAATTATTTTTAACAGGAGTGCAATCTCCCTCACTCAAAATTGAGTTTTAGTTAACAATAAGTTGCGTAATAATGAGTTTTTACTGTACATATATCGACGCCTCAGAATGCAAACCATGTAACTACAAAAAAAATTTATGGAACTTTGACCCTTATGTTCTAGTGAGATAAGGTTTAGAGTTGCATCAAATTTTTTTGTAGATACGTGGTTTGCATTCTGAGGCGACGATATATTGTAAACAAAAAGGTTTGTTACAACCATTGTGAGTAGAAGACTCAATCTACCTACTACAAAGTCACCAAGAATCTATCCTGATAAAGTTTACTTTTGACTTATAAAGGAAAGAAAAATAACTTTTACGAGAAATTATAAAACTGTTTTGTTTACAGCTGGTGTTCAGATACAACTACAAGGGTCAAGAAACAAGGGGAACTCACCGTTGTATGTGGAGAAGAAGGGCCTCGTCATGAGCTCCAGTACGAGGGTGGTCATCTGCTCATCGCCCTGGCACTGCAGGAAGAGGGAGACGAAGCGAGTGATGACTGCAGAGCTGCTCTGGTGACTTTCTTGCATGCGCACCAATCCCCGCAGCAGCTGCAGCATTGAAGCCTCGGAGCAGCGGCGACGGTCTCGTCTGTCAATCACTGTCAACAACACGTCAACAGTTGCAACTTCATTTAGTAACACCAAACGTCCCCTCGGAACATAAGTATCTTGGGAACAAAGTATTTGCTATGCGAATTTAGGTTATATATTATGTAATTAATAATAATAATAATAATTGTTTATTGGGTTAAAAAATACAGTTTGGAGGGAAAAATATTAATAAATAAACATCCAAAACCCAATTGGTGAATGTAAAAGACGAAAAAGTGCATACACAAAATGCGTCCATTTACCCAAAGAAAATAATATAAATCAGACAATAATATTGTACAGTAACTACTTCGTCAAAATCAATAAAATAAAAAATTAAACAATTAATGAAACAACAAACACATAATTGATATATATATATATATATATGCAAAAGCATAATATATGTAATTGAAGCATAATTGCAGGAAAACTTTACCGTAATTACTGTACAGTAAACTAAGTAATTTTTATTTTATTTGTGCTGTTCATATATTACAGAAAAAGACTTGTTGGGAAGGGAGATTGTTAGAGCACTAGTATTTTTTTTTTTTTTTTCTGATTCATTGTTTGTTTTGTCTTAGATTTGTGGCTGAGTGGCAGCCAGTCTCACCGAGCATCAGATTCTGCAGCAGAGTGTGGCGAAAACGCTGCCGAACTTTCTCCTCTGCAAACTGCAGGTACATGAGACCACCACTACTGGAGAGCAGTGAGAGGGCTTGCGCAGGGCACTTGGAGGTCAGAAGGTAGCAGCCCAGCTCTAGCATGCTGCAAGACGAGCATTACAAGGGCGGTGAAGTATTTGCCAACACTTGTATACAGATGTGTGCTTGAATGGACAATCTTCCTGAAATTTGTATTGCATATTTGGATAGAAGACTTCGAATTGTGTATTGTCAAATTTTTCCAATTTTTTTTTTAGCTCTCTAAACACCCTTTGGTTGGAAGACAGAATATAATAAATAATTATAAATCTTTATTTAAATTAAGGAAAATAAACCATTTAGGTTGTGATTATCTTGGTAAAAGAAAAGGATAGGAATAACCAGCAAGGCCTTACCGATCGAAAGAGTCACAGCAATCTCACTCTTCTTGTGACTGAAGAAGCATCTCCACGATGCGAAACGTTTCAAAAATGTAAATAACTTTCAAGTGTACTGTGACCACAAGATTTTCACCTGCTGTGACTCTTTCGATCGGTAAGGCCTTGCTGGTTATTCCTATTCTTTCCTTTTACCAAGATAATTATAAATCTTTGTAAATTATAACAAAAGCAACCTGAAAAGATAAGAGAAGGTCTCTGTTTCTACTAGAAGTAAAATGGCTTGAATGTCAAAACATAGATTGAATAATATCCAAATGGTTTGAAGACTGTAACCAATGTTTTATATAATCACTCACGTTTTATTCTCAACCATCAGTCGGACAGGATTCATGACAATGTTCTCCAGAGTACTTAGCTTGATGAAGGAGAGAGGAGGAACCATTGCATAACCGTCCTGCTTCTGTCCTTTGGCCTAAAACAAGCAGAGACATCTTGTATACTGTACACATAGGCAGCTACAAAAATGTTAACATGCAAGCACAGTTTCAGCTCGTCAGGCAGGTAACACCATCAAAAAGTATAGATGGAATACAGCAGCTCAATAAAGAAAGCTAAAGGACCAAACATTGAAATCTAATTTAGTTTTCAAGTACAGTATAGCTAAAAAAAAAAAAAAAAAAAAAAATGTAAAATACTGTATTGAAGTCTTCTTAAATTGGATATTTGTTTAGAGCCTACCTCTTCAACTAAAAGGAAAATCAAATCACCCAGAAATAAGATTGTAAAAATCACTATACGTACTTTCAAAAATATTTAAAAAAAAAAGTTTTTGATATTAACATAATTTTTTATGGTTTGTTTATTCATGATAAAATAATTTTTGAGACAACATAATTATGTTGATACTTTCATATTTGTCACATCAATACCGAGTGATTCTAACATCGTTGCAAACTCACAGGTCGCTCAATTGCCCAGCAAATTTTGTTTTTCTTTGGACTGGAGACGTTTCTGTCTCCGTCCTCCAGTCTTGTGCAGAGTCGTTGTATGGCCGCCATCAAGTCCACCTCCCCTGCGTTTCCGAGCATCGCCTGGGACAGCACCGGGATTGGCTCGGGGACCTTGTCAGGACGCAGCGTCTTGTACAGGCTGCAAGCATTCCACTGGCGTTATTACATATCTTACAACTGTTTATATCATGTAGTGTTTTAATGGTCATAAATAAATGTAGAATAGCAGATAATGTCATTGTTTATGCTGATAGTGTACCTGCTCTGTATAAGTCAATATTTGGAATTGCACGAACTTTACCTTTAATGTTTTTGAGCAGTGTATGAAGGTGTGATTGTTAAATGGCAATAAACTAGTGTTTCATTCCCTTAAATCACAAATCTCCTTGTCTCTTGGAGCTAGCTTCAACAAATTAGACTAGGGTAATGTTTAAGTTATGTTGTGGTGTGCAAAGTACAGCACAAACTTTTACTATAATTCCCAAAAGCAACAAGATTAATATCCAAAGACTATCAGAGCATCATCCAAGTTTGTCATCCAAGAGCTATGTGCCGCACCACATGATGCATGCCCAAAGTTTAGCTACATGTACCGTTACGGGACACAGTCATTATTTGAAATTTTTTAATCGTAAGATATGGTGGTTTCTGATGATCTTCGACTGATACCAAGAAGTTTAAAGCAATGATGATGGTTCATGGAATAGAGCTGCAGAACTCAAACTGATTTGCATAATAACAATTTCAAATATTTGCTGTACATATTCTTTAACTATCAGCAGCAGCCACACTTAAAAACGCCCCTCACTTCTTCATCTGCAGTGAGAAACTTATTATTATCTTGTTAAGTTTACCTGAGAAGAGCCAAGACGTAGGGCCTTCTGTCTTTCTCTTTCAACCTCAGCAGCCGCACAACTCTGAACCTTGTAATCAACTCAGGCACGGTCAGCAGCTGCAGCAACTTACATGAAGGCCCTTCCTGTGAAGGAAATGTTTGTATTAAACAATCATATAGGAAATTTTTGTATTAAACAATCATTAAGTGGCTGTTATTAACAAAGTTCTTACCAATCTTTCACGGTTCAATGCCTTGAATAGAATTTCGTACGCCCACGTTAGAGATTCAACCTCGATGATCCCGAATTCCAACATTCCTACAAGAAAACTAACATAAGGACACAAACATTATTTGTACATGACAAGCCTACCAATGAACCACATGAGTGCAGTTTTAAGTGCGGTAAACGGCAGGTCATCAATATAGCTGACGAGCCACAGCATGAGCTCTCTCACCACGGTGGGGGTTGGCTGTCTTGTGGGGATGAGGCAGCGCAGAATGTCCTGCTGAGCCGAGGCACCTGAGGAACAAACATGTAGTGAGATTGGCCAGGGAAGGAAACTTGAGAAAAGTGATGTTTATTTACACCAAACAGTAAGTAGATAATTGGATAGCTGGACTACAACTTTGTTTGACCTATTGGAGTGGAGAGAATGGGGTAACAAAGAAAGAAATTCATGCAAATAAGGTACTATTGTAAAACATAAAATTACAACATTTTAACTCCAATAGTAGTACTGAGATACTGAGGATATTTTGGAGGAGAAAATAATGTCATAAATATCTATATACAGTACATAAATATATAATAAATTAAAAAAATAGATATGTACATAATATATACTTAAGGGATTATAGAAGATTTTACATAATAATGGAAGCTATTAGGGCTAACCCAGCTCATGAATTCAGGAGGAATACAGCACATTTATGATTTTCCAGTATCTTTTCTCTCTCTCCCCCCCCCCCCACTCCCCCCCCCCCCCCTTTTCACTCCCTTCCCATCTACATTTCTTCTGTGGAATGAAGAACATACTACTAATTATTATTTTTTTACTGTGATTATAAATATGAAATCAAAAATGATATTCATAGAAATAGTGCATATCTCTCTCCTGCTAATAGGAGGAGTCCACATAATTGACCTCATAAAGTACCAATAGATGGCATTGAAAACAGCCTCTATAGAATCAGTATGACTCAACTACACGTGTACTTTAGCCAGTAGCAAAGCTCAGATATCAAAACATTGACACTTTTAGAATCACCCAGGTAAAATCCACCAGATGTCCATACCTGTCTTTATGACGTCAATAGTGCTTCCCTACTCTATAATAAACTACCTGATTAAAAAAACCTTGCTTGTATTTTTAAATGATAGTAAGTTATAATAACTATTATGATGTAAAGGAATTATTTACTCAGCACAAAAAATCTTAATTATTATATTTTGTATTGTGTATATACTGTATATTGTCTTATTTAATTCTATTACATTTTTTTATGTAATTATGTTATGTACAGTACTGTATTTTGACTTGTTCTAAACATACATGTATGTCACAGAACTTAATAAAAATCTAATTCTAAAAGAACTAAGAATAGAATGTATCAGATTTTTCTTTGTAGAGATGGTTCATCTTTTTTTTTATATATGTATATGATATTTAATTGTACAGTACATTAAATTTCCAAACAGACAGCTCAAATTCATGAAATCAATTACAGTCTTTCAAATTTTAATTCTGTTCATGCCTAAAATGAACACATTATCAATCAACAACTCTTTCTAAGTTCAATGTATCATGTACCAGAAATCAGCTTGTGGTGGGGAATTTCTCCAATTTAGACAAAATGACAAAATTAAGCTACAATTAGAATCGGAGGGGGGGAGGGGGGGGAAGAATGGACTGACTGAAAATGTTTATAACTTCTTTGCAGGCACACATTTTACAGTATAAACTTCTGGATGTAAGGTTGTGACTTTCTTTGCATGACATTTTCTGAAGTTATATGGTATTAATGCTGATGAATACACTCACTTAATTTCTTGATGTCGACGTCCGTAAAGGCCATGACGAGCGCCTCCATCTCCTCGGAGCTGAGGCCGTCTTCCAGCATGCTCTGCACAGTCTTGAGCAGCAGCATGAGGGACTCCTTGTGCTTCTTGGATTCTATAACTAAGAGACACAAAGAAAATTCAGAAAAAAATTATTATTACTCGATCTTACACGACTTAATTAACACAAAGGATTTTCTTGTTTTTTTAAATCAGCTTTTTTAATTATGATTTCAAACATTATTTTGGTAAAGGCTTGAGTTTAAGTTATGGAACATTGCTCTATTTTTTAATGTCACATATCCACAAATTAAAAAAATAAAACAAATTTAAAGTGTTGATACGTACGCCATACCGGTACAGTATAATACATTATAATAGCGGCACCATGCTTAGACTCCGCAAAGCTCTGCTGATGCTACTGTAGTCAATTTGCTGGTCTCTTTGCACTGCATACAGCACTGTATGTACAGAGCTTGCAGTACGCCTACTGCATGTATGTATGTACCAATGGGGGACTTGAAAGTGTCTATATGCATACACAGGTCTTAAGGTGCTTTCACATATTCGAAAATCGCTACGGAGTTCCGTAGCTATGCCGTAGGCCTTTCACATATTCTCGTTCATCTGCGGCAGCTGCGGCGGAAAATCATGTGAATGCCGTAGCAAAATCAAACTCATCTTGATTTTGCTACGGAGTTCCGTAGATCGATTGCGAGGTGCTACGGTGCAGCTACGGTGCGCCGCAGCAAAATCAACACATTTGCTACGGAGTGTTTCCGTAGCGATTTTCGAATATGTGAAAGCACCTTTATGGATGATGTTATACAGGACATTTGGCATAAAAGTGATGAAATTGAAGTATTATTGAGAAGAATGAAAGCAGCGACGCAGCGACTGATCTTTACTCCCCAAATTCAATGCACATCATTGCCGATATGATGTACAGTATGCCAAACAGCAAAACGCTTTTAAGTCTCCCATTCGTGCACATATTATCATAGCCTAGCCATCCACAGCTATACAGTATGCAGCTATTATAGACAGTATGCATACAGTAATTTTAATGCTTAATGTTCTATGCGTATTTTAAATTTTAAAAAAAGAAGCTTAGAGGGGAAAGAGACAGCTCGGTCAGCACACTATTTATATGCATACATATATCATGTATAAAATATGATATGAGCAAGAAGGGACTGCAAAAACTACATGCACATATATAATACCACATATGCATACCCACATACCGTTATATTGTACCGTACAGTATGTATATTTTATATGCATACTGAGCCAACCAGCCAACTCACCATTATGATTTTGTATGGTTCTTAAAAGCTTTATTAACGCCTTTACAGACATTATTATGAATAAATATTAATATCCTAGCTACAAGAAATCATTATTAAATTTAAAAACAATAGAAAACTAGACATATGGTAAAAAAATTGCAGGAAAAACAGATAAAAATGCTGAACTGCTGAAGAAGCTTTCAAATTTCAAAGCAAAGCTGGGCGCCTGGGCGTAACTGCCAAAAACATATGTAACAGATTCCCGCCAATTTTTTATGCAGTTTCGGGGTTTCGGCGGTTTCGGTCCGTTTCGGTTTCGGTTTTTCTTGGTTTTCTTGGCTCTTTTGTTTAAAATGCGGCATAGTTTTAAATGCACATTTGGCCGATTTCGATTTCGGGCCACATTGCACGGGAGGCCGGCATGCAGTGTGTGCGGCAGAGGGTCTCTAGATTTAGATTTTAGATTTAGATTTTAACGCTCTGCGGCAAATGTGGCTAAACCACGGTGGCTCGCAATATAGTGCTCAACGCACTCTTAAATCCCCCGTAACTCTCCGCCCCCACCACCTCGGACGGCAGGGATAAAAAGATAAAAGATAAAAATTTAGTTTATACTGCGGCAGTTGTGGTCACACCACTATGGCTCACAGTTTGTGTCCTGCTTGAGGTCTTGAGGTAACCAGCTCCTTGAACTTCTCAATCCTGTCCACGCCCACCTCCGCAGACCCCAGCAGATTCCACTCTCTCGCCGTCCTCCTGATAAAAGAATACTTTCCCACATCATTGTAATTGCTACCCTGATACTCGAGCTTCCATTCATGGTCCCTTCTCCCCAAATATCTTCCCCTGTCCACTTTTCCACTCATCTCCTCCCAACCCTTGGCATTCCTTGTAATTTTGTACATTGTTGTCAATCTAATTTGCCTCCTCCTTTCCTCCAGTGAGCTCCATCCCAGTTCTCCAATCATTTGTGTGACACTCTCCCTTTCCTTATGAATTTCCCTTCCGTCACTCACCAGTTTCCAGCTTCCCATTTTGCCAGTCACTCTTCTGGCCGCTCTTCTCTGTATCTTTTCCAGTTCCTTCTTTATTCCCTTCGTCCTATATGGGTCCCAAACGTTGCATCCATATTCTAACATTGGTCGGATAAGTGTTTTGTACGCTTTTTCCCTGATTTCCCTCCCCGTTCCTTTCAAATTTCTCATTACAAACTCCAGATTTCTTCTTCCTTTATTTGTGATGTATGCAATTTGGTCATTCCAGTTAAGCTTAGATTGCATTACCACCCCTAAATATTTATATTTCTTTTCCTCTTTAAGTTCAGCTCCGTCCATTTTATATATCGCTGTGCTTCCTGCTCTTTTCCTACTAAATTTGACTGTGCTACATTTATCAACATTAAGATGCATTTTATTTTCCTTTACCCATTTACCTACTATATTCAGATCCTCCTGAAGTATTTTCGTGTCGTCTTTGTCCTTAATTATTTTATATATAACACTATCATCTGCAAACAGTCTCATTTTTGATTTAATTCCTGTTCCAATATCTTCAATAAAAATAATGAACAAAATAGGCCCCAGTACGCTGCCTTGAGGAACTCCTGACGTTACCTTTTCTTCCCCCGACATTGTTTCTCCTAACTTTACCCTCTGTACCCTGTCTGTCAGAAAATCCTCCACATATTTAGCTAATTGTTCTTCCTGCAGTGCCGCTCTAACTTTCCTCATTAGTATGTCATGCGGTACCTTGTCGAAGGCTTTTTCAAAATCCAAAAAGATTGCATGTGTTTCCCCCCCACTGTCCAGGCATTCCTCTAGTTCCTGTGCTAGCCCTAGAATTTGTGTATCACATGAATACTTTTCTCGAAACCCATGTTGTCGTGATCCAAAAAATCCCCCAGCAAACCAAAACCTGCTGGCCTACAGCTGGCCACAGACCGGCTTGCCACTGCTCTCATGCGCTGGCAAGCCATGCTGGTTCTGCGCTTTTCTTGTATACCGGCCAGATGCTGGACCCAGCGCTGGCATGCCATCACAAAATTTAATTTAATTTGCAATTAAATTAAAATCATTCAGTATCACCTGAAAATTATTTTTATGCTTAATTAATATAAGCAAAATAAGAAAAAAATATAAAATTGAATAAAAAAATTGTCACCACCAGGAATCGAACTCAGGACCATTGGCACCGTAGGCAGGTGTCCTATCCCCTACACTTGAGTGATTGTTAGTAAATATTTGATGTTAGTGCTTACTTATTATTCAAAATATTTGAACTTGTACGGATATGACGATTTCAACACAAACTGTAAGAAAAGTAGCATAAAAGTATAATTTCTTTGAAATTTTTAATATTTTCTTACGAATTTAAGTTGAGGGATGTTAGAAATACATGTTTCAAAAATAAAAATTATTTGTCCCGAAAAAATTTCAAAATCAAAATTTATGGATGGCATACCAGTGCTGGCCAGCATATGGGCCTCTGAAGGCAAGCCGCATGCTGTCACTCCGTCAGATGGCCGACTGCTGGCCTCTGCTGGCAAGCCATCTGCCAGCAGTACCAGCAGCAGACCAGCAGCTGGCCAGCTGTAGGCCAGCAAGGCATGGTTTGCTGGGCCGTTCCTCTCCAGTTTATACCTAATATATTTTACAACCATCTTTTCCATAACTTTTGAGACTACAGACGTAAGACTTACTGGTCTGTAGTTTTTAACATTATTTTTTGCTCCTCCTTTATATATTGGTACCACCCATGCTTCTCTCCAACCATCTGGCATTTTACCACTATTTATGATCTTTCTAAAAAGTAATGTTTGGTATTTGCAATGTTTATTTAAATTTAGTTTTAGAAAACTCGCTGTGATTCCATCAGGCCCTGGTGCTTTCCCCTTCGCCAGACTAAGTAAGGCTCTCCTAACGTCCTTGTATCTAACTCTGAATTTTTTATCCCTCCCTGATTCAATATTTCTACTGTCTCGATTTTCTCTATCTACTTCATCGTCTTTCCTCGTCTCCTCTTTTTTTTGAAAAACCCCCTTGTATTGTCTAGATAAAGCGTCAGCCTTCTCTTTATCCGTGGTATATATTGCCTGCTCGTCCTTAAGTACTGGTATATCATTCCTTGCTAGTTTCCTACTTCTAACATGCTTGTACAATTTAGTCCAGCTCTACATTTTGTTTCCTTCATCGAACATTTCATTCATAAAGTTTCTTTCCGCATTACTCTTCTCCCTGTTTAGCTCATTTTCCGTTGTTCGTAAAGCTGCCTTGTTTATCATACCTCTTTTATGCTGGTTATACTGCTTCCTAGCTTTCCGCTGTAGTCTCCTAATATTTTTATTCTGGAAACATTGCGATGAATCGCCTCCAGCTATCATTTTTACCGGTACGTATCTATCCCTTACTTCATTACAAATTTTTACATAGCTCTCCCACATTTCATTTACATTTTGTTCCTTCCCTGCCCACTCGGTATACCTCTCCTCAAGCTCTCTTTCCATTTCTACAATATCCGAGTCCTGGTAGCGCCAAAGTTTCCTCTTTTTATCTATTCTTTTTGATTTCTCGAAAACCAGCTCTACTACCGGAATTTTATGGTCGCTGATGCCGTCTATTACCTTAGAATTTTGCCATATTTCTACTGGCCTGATCAGCACTACATCCAGTAAATTTTTAGTGCCATTCCCATGATCTCTAGTATATTCATCCACTACTTGATTGAAATCTCTATTTACTATCTTAGCAGCTAATTTCTGGGTTTCCGCTCCCCTAATCTCACACCTGTTAGTCCAATCTACATTCGGAAGGTTAAAATCTCCCATTATTATGGTAGTGTCGTCCTGCCTATATTCGTCTATTCTATTTATTATTCTTCCCAAAATTACATTGTTTTCCCTGTTGTCCTTTGGTCTGTATCCAGCAATTATTTTAACCTTCTCACTTAAAATTTTAAATTCAATGCCTAAGAGTTCGCACTCTTCTTCTATCCAGTCCATTTTTCCTTGCAATTCCTTTTTAATTGCTGTTAAAATTCCACCGCCTCTCCTATTTCTGTCCTTTCTAAAAATATCATAGCCTGGCAACTGTAACTCTGAATCCAAAATAGAATCATCTAAATATGTTTCTACTACTACAATTACGTCCGGATCACAACAATCAATTTTTGAGCCTAGCTGTCTAATTTTCCCCAAAAGCCCTCTAGCATTTACATGCATTAGTGTAATAGAGCCCCCCCTAGTGTTATTAGTAATTTGAAATGTCTTACCTTTGACTGCATTTGTTTCCTCCCCGGCGATATGGTTTCCCTCCTCGCGTGGCCTGCCAGCTGTCCTGGTAGATTTTATGTCAGCAGATGTTTTCTTTTGAGTATGCTTTTCCTTGTTTTTTCTTTCCATTATTTCATCGTTGTTTTCAAATTTTTTCGTCGTTTTTCCTATACATTTCGTAGTTGTTCCATTTTTATATTTCCCTTTTCCCCCCTCCCCCCATGTTGTGATCCGGTCCCTTCCTCAGCAGTCTAGAAGACTGCTAAGGAAACGACCAAGATGTTTCTCGACATGTGCCGCGTCCTTGGTCCATTCACCCTCGTTGATTTCCACCTCGTTCCAGACCTGGTTCACAGGGTTGAAATATTTCACCCGTTTTTGCCTGCAGATATCCATCATGACGTAATGTACATCCTCTCTTATTACATTGGGTGCACTCCAGTTGTACAGTGGCCCTACCACCTTGATCCTGCAAGACTTCGCAGCCGAGTCCAGTGTTTTGTCGAGGAGTTTTCCAAAGCTGGCTCTGAACGCATTTTTCCTTGTTCCGAGTGCTTCGTTCAGTGCACATGTGCCCAGGTACAGTACAATTTCCTTGGTCTGTTCTGTAATTGGTGCTCCATCCAGTAACTTTTCCATAGATTCCAGTGAACTACCTTGGCTACACTGGTCTGGGAAGATCATGGCACCCTTGATTGATGTCACGACGTTCAGGCTGTCATCTCCGATGACTACTGCCATTTCTGATGGCCTAGTATACACAGTGACCTGGATACCTGATCCTTTGAACACTCTGTTGATTTCCTTCTTGACCTCCTCCCAGTTGAGTTTGTCGATCCCGCACCCAATCCTTGGCATCGCCAGCTTGCTTACTTCGTCGCTGAGGATTTGCTCTTTCAGGGCTTCCAAGCATCGCACCAGGTCTCTCATGTTGGGTTTTTCAGTTGACCTATCCTTGGTGATCATATAGTAGAGTTTCCGTCCTTCACGAATGAGAGTTGCAATCTCTCCAATCCTTTTGTTCTGATCTCGCAGCACGTCCACACCTCCGAAGTTGTCTTTAAAGTAGTATGCTATTCCCGCACTGAGGCTCAGGTCAGCACCCACACAGTGAGCGAATGCCACCGACTTGTCCTCAACTTTGAAGAGATCTCCTTCAATCTCCTCAAAGCACCATTCAATAATGGCTGGGACCATTTCCATAACAGTAGGGAGTGTGTCCAGTCGTTGTTTTTTCATGTTTCCTATTTCTAGTTCAAGGTCATTAACCTTTCTTTTTAGATTGTCGGTCTCCATTTTGTTTGCTGCTTCTTTCTTTTTATTTTCTATTAGGTAATGATTCATCTTTTTTTCTACTTCGGTTGCTACCTTATCTTTAATCATTTCTATCAGCAATTCATATGATAGGCCATCAGTATGCTGAGTTAACACTTTCCTGCCACTCTCTGCTCGTAGTCCACGGTTACCAGGGGTGGTATATGATTTCCGTTGTACTTTCTTGACAGACTTTCCACTTTCTTGAGTTCCCAAATTTTCCCACCCTGAGTTATGATTTTCCCCACTATCCTTCTCCGAGTCCCTCTTCCCCTCATTACAATTACAATTGGGACAGAACCACTTGGATTTGTTGCCTGCTTTTTGCATTTTTCTGTACTCTGTTGGGTTTATATTTGCACATCCAGTATGGTACCAGGTACGACAATTTTTGCTTTCACATTCGATGCCTGGGTCGTCTGATTCAACTGGGGCCTCGCATCCACCACATGGGAACACAGCCTTTGCTGGAGCCTCAGGTGGTTGCATTTCCATGGTTTGTTTATTTTCCATATTTTTAGCCATTTTATTGATTTAATTAGCAGTGTTTCAACGTAATAATCCACAAAATAAACCTCGTTTCTTACCTTGAAAGAAAACACGAGACTTTAGTTCCACTTTTCTTCCGCTGTATGGCTGATGGCACTGTTTTCCCACCTTTTCTTGCCGTCAATTTTCCGCGATTTTTATTTCGTTGATTTCCAGTTATTTCGCGATGTACTATCCGTAATTTATGAATTATGCGCTTTTCACGATATTAAATTAAATGATTTTTATTATTTTATGCTTTCCAATATGCTAATTCAATTCTAATTTGCACTAAAACACGAGCACTGACACACGAGCGATGTTCCTGTTCCAGTTCCAGTTCCCCATTCAGCACTCCCTCACTGTTCGGTTTATGAAGGAATACTTTCCCACATCGCTTCCACTCTACCCCTGAACTCCAGCTTCCACTGATGATCCCCCCTCCCAATATATCTACCTTTCCTAGTTCTATCGCTAAACTCGCTCCAACCTGCCATCTCCCTATTAACTTGAGAAACAAATTTCCTAATCGGTTGTACCTTCTCCTTTCCTCGAGTGGCTCCCACTCCAAAGTCTGAATCATTTTCGACACGCTTTCATAATCTTTCCACACCTTTTTGTCATCTGCAACTAATCTCCATTTTCTCATTCTACCCATAACTCTTCTAGCAGCCCTCCGCTGAACCTTTTCCAACTCCTTCTTTCCAATCTGCCTATATGGGTCCCACACACTACATGCATACTCCAGTATTGGTCTCACTAAGGTCTTATAGGCCTTGTCTCTGACAAATACAGTCGCCCCCTTCAGATTTCTCATAACAAACTCCAAATTTCTCCTTCCCTTTGACGTTACATACCTAATATGTTCATTCCAATTCAGCTCTCTCTGAAGAACCACCCCAAGGTATTTATATTTATCGTCCTCCCTAAGTACCTCGCCTCTCATTAGGTATACTGCATCTTCTTTTACTCTTTTCCTACTAAAATTAACTACCGAACATTTGCCAACATTAAGACTCATACCATTTTTGTCCACCCACCTACCTACAGTGTCTAGATCTTCCTGCAGCTTCCTCTTATCTTCCTCATTTACTATTTTCCTATACAATACACTATCATCAGCAAACAGCCTCATTAAAGAATCTACTCCCTCCGGCAAATCTTCAATAAAAATCAAAAACAAGATTGGTCCGAGGACGCTCCCCTGTGAAACTCCTGAGGTCACCCTAATCTCATCCGAAAAAGTTGATCCAATCTTCACTCTTTGGACCCTATCCCTTAAGAAATCCTGTATCAAGTCAACCAAACATTCATCAAGCATACACTTGAACATGGCTGGCGACGATGACGCAAAAGTTTGTAGTGTCTGCGAAGAATCGCTAAATAAGGCTGAAAAATTTGTGACTTGTGGTTATAATTGCTCAAAATTGTTTCACTTACATTGTGCTGAAATAACTGAGACAGACTACAAGACCATAAACAGAAATAAGCACTTAATTTACAAATGTGCGAGTTGCACCTACAATCAAGATACAACCGTCGACAGGTTGGTTGAAGAGCTTGTAAAACTAAAAACAGGCTTGGAAAATGTTACTCTTATATCTCAAAAGCATGATCAGCAACTGGAGGATTTACATTCGATAAAAAATCACTTCCTGGAGAAGCAAAATACTGTAAAAGACCATTTTCCTGAGGTAAAACAGAAAACAGCTGATCGACGACCTGTAATACGCAACCCGCACAACACGACAACATCATACGCGGGAAAAATTAAAGCCTCTACAGCTGTGATGGACCAACAACATCAGTATGCATGTATGCATATGAATCCTCGATGGAGAAAAACGTCGATGAACATCTCACACGAGATAAAGATGATGACGAAAATCACCAAGACTTCACGGAGGTTCGCTACGACCGCCGCCGCCGCCGCCGTGAACATAAAATCGGCACAGCTAGCAGTGACTCAAGCTGCCCGCTAGTTGCAGCAGAAAAGAAGGCGTACATCCACGTCTGGCGCCTTCATCCCAAAACTACATCAGACGAGGTTAAGAAACACGTCGACAAAACATTAGGTTGTGATATTGAGATTGAGACTTTAAAAGCAAGAGGTCCGTATGCCTCATTTAAAATTACAGCAGACTTCAAATTATTAGAAAAAATTCAAGATACGTCACTTTGGCCTCAGAATGCACTTATTGATCAATTTAAATTTAGACCTCAGAAATCAGCTCCTGTAAAACAGCCCTTTTCATCAACATAAGGTATGTGTTACACCGGAAGCTATTTGCTCTCTTTTTCATGCCAACATTCAGGGCTTAAGTAATAAACTTCTTCCACTCGAAAACTTTCTTAAACCTTTTCCGCATCTCAAAATTGTTTGCCTAACTGAACATTTTCTAAAATATGGTGATTATTCTAGTCTAAAAATAAATGAATTTAAATTAGCAAGCATCTTTTGCAGGCAAAATAAAATACGAGGAGGTTCTTGTATTTTTGTACATGAATCTCTAGAGTTTAAAGAAAGGACTGACTTAAATAAGCTTGCTGAAGAATTTAATTTTGAATGTTGTTGTGCAAATATTTCTTTTTTTGATACTTCTTTTACTTTTGTATGTTTGTATAGATCACCAAAAGGCAATGTTGATGTGTTTTTTAATAAACTAGAAAGAATTACTAAGATAATATATTCTGAAAAGAGAGTTCCTATCTTATGCGGGGACGTTAATATAAATTTATTAAATAATAATTCTACTAGAAAAGAATTTAATTCTATATTAAATATGTGTAATCTTAATCCTGTAATTTTCACGCCAACCAGGATATGCAAAACAACAGAAACTCTGATAGATAATATTTTTATCCCTAAAACTTTTTCATTTGATGTTTCTGAAATAAAAGTTTTACCTTTTTATCTCTCTGATCATGAGTCACAATTAGTATCTTTCTTTAATAACAAGTCAAATGGGAATATTTCTGATAATAATATAAATCAACAAAAAAGATATTTTTCAAAGAAAAACATTAAAATATTTAAAAATTATTTGAAGCATGAATCATGGTCCACTGTTTATGAAAAAAATGATGTTGATGAAATGTTTAATGAATTTCATAAATTATTTTTAAAATATTTTGAAAAAGCTTTTCCACTAATACAAATCCAGGAAGAAAAAAATGCAAAAAATAATAAAAGTAAAGCAAAAATTGATTTTATGACTACTGGTTTAAAAATATCAAGGGAAAAATTAAGAAATTTAAAAAAATTAAATAAATTATATCCTACTATATGGACTGATGAATATGTAAAAAAATATAAGTATATTTATAATAAATTAATTAGACTAGCTAGTAAGAAAAAAAACACAAGGCTTATAAATAATTCTGAAAACAAATCAAAAACAATGTGGGATATTATAAGAAGGAAACATGGTAAAACCATAGGGAAGGGTAAAATTTCAAATATAACTGTAAATGAAGAAAGTATTAATGATCCTCAAAGTATGGCACAAATTTTTAGTGATTATTTTGAAAATTGCATATCAGAATGTAAAGACAAAATTGACTCTGCTACTCAAAATTCAAATATTTATGGTTTTATTAAAGTAAATCCAAAATCAATGTTTTTGTCACCTTTAACAAATAATCAATTGCAAAAAATTATCAGACATTTAAAAAATAAAAAGTCATATGGTTTTGATAATGTGTCAAACTTTGTTCTGAAGTCCTGTTCAGAAGAGATTAATATGGTTATCACAGACATAATTAATCAATCTTTTATTGATGGTAAATTTCCTTCTGCTCTCAAGCATGCAATCATAAAGCCTGTTTACAAAAAAAGGATCAAAGACTGATGTAGCAAACTATAGACCTATAAGTCTACTCTCTGTGTTCTCTAAATTATTTGAACAAGCATTTCTGATAAAATTCCTGCCTTTTTTAGAACAAAATCAAGTCCTATCAGAATTTCAACACGGATTCCGTAAAAATAAATCTACGGAAACAGCTATGTTTCAATTAATTGACAGTTTATTAGAGAGTATAGATAACAAAAAGCAAACTGCTGGAATTTTCTTGGATCTGTCTAAAGCATTCGATATGGTTGAACATGAAATTTTGTTAAATAAACTTTATAAATATGGAATCAGAGGACAAAGCCTCAACTGGATAAAATCTTTTCTTGAAAATAGGACACAGACAGTAGAAATACCTTCCATTATAACTAATAATATGGTTAAATTTTACTCTGAGGAGAAAACACTTGTATACGGCCTTCCGCAGGGCACTTGTCTGGCACCGATACTTTTCATATTATACATAAATGATTTGCCTTTAATTATAGATCACAGCAACTGTATGTCTGTGGAATATGCTGATGATTCTAATTTAAAAATAACTGGTGAAAATAATAATGTACTCATAAATAACATAATAAGTTCAATTGAAAAGGTTAAAGTTTATTTTAATAATCTTGGTTTAATACTTAATGTCAATAAAACAGAAATTTTGCAGTTTCAGAATATTAAAAATAAAAACTCAACAATCACATCAGTTTCTGCAGCTGATCAATATATCACACTTAAAAACAATACAAAATTCTTGGGTATAATTGTTGATGAAAATTTGAGATGGATAGATCATATAGACTATATTTGTAAAAAACTCTCCTCAGTAATTTTTGCTATTGGTGAACTGAGGCATGAATGTGAAGTTGAATGTTTAAAAACTTTATACTACTCAAATTTTTATTCACTTTTGAAATATGGCATCATTTGTTGGGGATATTCTCCTGATTTTAATAGACTGTTTAAACTACAGAAAAAAGTAATACGTCTCATGTATTTTGTAAAGAGGAGGTATTCTTGTATAAATCTATTTAAAAATAATGAAATTTTGACACTGCCAAGTATTCTTATCTTTGAAAGTGTAAGCTATGTTAAAAAGAATATGGATGTTTTTAAACAGCATGAAGTAAATCATGGTCATAATACAAGAAACTTAAAACATGTGATAGCACCCAAATGGTGCAGACTTAATATGTACAAGAACGGTCCGTTTCTTAGCTGCCTCCGATTATATAATAAGTTACCAAGTAAGATTAAATGTATTGGAAATGTGAAATTATTTCAAACAGCTGTGAAAAAAATGTTAATTGACAAGTGCTTTTATAGTGTGCAGAAATACTTGGACTATGACTTTAATGATATCATTGTAAATTAATTTTTTGTTTTTAATGTTATATAATAGTGTAATTGTCTTTTTACAGCTTAGCTAGTTACTATTGACTTGTCCTAAAAACCTAAACATATATCATGTATTGATATTATGATTGTAGGAGAAATGGAATTAATAAAAATATTTTGAATTTTTTTTTTAATTTTGAACTTTCTCCTTAATTTATCTATCACGATGCTGTGCGGAACCTTATCACGCCACAGCTAGAGACCACATTAATGTTATCTGGGCCAAATTGCCCGATTTGGTACCCAGAGACCTGGATAATATGCACGGAGATCCCGATCTGGGCTCTCGTAAATCTCGTAATGTCCGCTCTGTATATATAATAATGAGGTCGAGCGCGCGAGCATACATGCAATGGCGCAGTGCATTAATTGACCGGTTCTCGATAGATCACCGAAGTCAGGCTACGTCGAGCGTGGTTATAGTACTTGGATGGGTGACCGTTTCAAGCAAAAATTACGCTGCTGAACGGCTGCTCCCTCCCTGGGGTAAATTCTTCTCTCTTAATTTCCACGTACCCAATGCAATATGAGATGCAATTCAATTGAAATCAGCTGTGTGTGAAAATCGTAAATTTCCCATAAAGTCTATACTGTATAATGTATAAGCAAAATTTATACACAAAATCAACAACAACAATGAACTGGGGTCAAGTTTTGCTTGTTTATTTTCTGATAAAATAGGTTTTTTACAAGTCACCTATTGTTCATTTTGCTGAAAAAATCGTCTCTGAAGCTCGTCAGAGCTTCATGATGTCTGCGGACGGTAGCGCCACAAACATTCACGACACTATATATACCGAAAAAATAAATTTGTATGACTTCCCAATAAGTCTGTTCGTAAATGCATGATAATTGATTCATTAATTATAAGAATCAATCAGATGAACTTTCTTCAAAAGGAACATAAGGACCGGTCTTTAATATTATAATTATATATTTTCTGATTGTGTATATTTATTTTCAGTATTTATGAACAGAAATAATAACACGTACACGACTGACAGCAAACAGCATGCAGTGTACTTCATCACTTGTTGTAATAAATATGATAATACATTTATAATGATAATATAATTAAATAGGTCATCAAGGTCATGCATAATGTATTATGAATTTATTATATTTTATGCTTCAACAGACGATCATTATATATGTATAATATATAAGCCATATCAAGAAGATCATATCGCAAAACAGATAAGACGTCTGGAATCTGCATGGATATTTTTATTTTATATAAAATACCCTTGACGCCGTTATTACCCTTTCGGGTGTGGCCAGGCCGATATTTTAGCCTTTCCAGTAGGAGTTATCTTGCGACCGAGCTGGGGCTTACCAGGCTCCCAGAACCCTTTTCTGCACTCTTCTGGGCTCCTACTACCAGATCTGTACAGCCTGCAGTGGCAGTGCAAGACTGCAGGGCAGCGGAGTATAGACAGTCGTAAACTGCCTTCCTCCTACCACTCCATCATCTAGTAGTCAGTCACACCCATCCCAAGTCACGAAAAGTCTGCCGGATTCGGGTATTGAACCGAAGGACCTTAATAATAATAATATAAATATTACATTCTTTACCGATGTCTGCCTGCAGAACTTTAATTATAGTACCATTATCAGCGACTGACGTGCATATCATCAAATAATGCATCATCTGTGTTACTTAATTGCTTATTTATTGGTTACATAATACTTGTGGAAAACTGGAAATATAATTTTAATATCAAATTACTTTGTTGTTCATTTCATAAATTACTACTTTTTGACGTTTTTGCTAACATTATGATATTTATTTCTTATATTTAAAAGGTTATAAAGACTTAAATTAAATGAAGCAGTCACCAAAATTTGCGCAAAAAAATATAAATTATCAAAACTGACTCAACTGTAACTGTAGCGCTATAACAGTTGATAATTTATATATTATATTTTTTATTATTTAAGCGTCGTTACAGCCCTATGCAAATTTGCAGCCTCACCACACAAAGTAGTAATAATAATGTGAATTAATTATACCAACTCCTGGTGACTCAACTCCCAATTTAATTTCAGATTATAGCTGTATCCTGAAGCCTGTAGCAGAAGGTAGCAGACCGCTCTGGCTGGAGCATGATCCCCCAAGCGCCTGAAAGCTATGCAACTTTTCTATTATTTCTGTACTGCAAATTGCATAACTTTCAAGTATAAATCCTGACAGTGCCATCTATTGATAATTTATATAAACAACTCTTCACCAAAAAAATGATTATTGATATGAGATGCCTGGTTAAATACGCCGTGTGGCAAAAATTAGAACTATTTCAATATATCCAAACTGAAAAGAGCGCTAAAGAAACATAATTCTGGTAAAACTAAATACGTGAATCTCGTCTGTAGCAAATTTTGATAAATTCATATAACTTAATAATTTAAGTCTTTATACATTTTTAAATATAAGAAATAAATAATTAAAAATTAATTAAATAAAATTAAAAATTACAGCAAAAACAATCCTTTTGTGAATACGATCGCTTTATTTTTCCTTTAGAACATAATAATTTATTTTATGGAACAACACATTTATAATTCAAATACCGTCAGCGTGTACTATAACTAATCTTAATTGACAATCTGATTATTCTGATCTAAGATTTAAAAATAATTAATCAACTTAGATTAAAACAAACCTAACTGCTAAAATGTGTAAAATGAATTATATATAATTATTAATAAAAGATAAAGTATTGATTTTACTCCCGTTATTATAGTAAAATTGAATTATCATGATATTGATATGTATTGTATCATCTCGCTATTGAAATTCGAATTTACGTTATAATCATAAATTTTATTAAATTAAACATTATTTACTTAATTTTTAATTCTTAATAATTATTGTTTCAACATAATTTAAAAGCATTAAATGCACATATACAATTAATATTAATTTTATAATTAAAGTTTCATTCTTTATTATGATTGATGAATAAAACATAAATTACATGAAAATACTATCAATTTTCAAGATAATTAAAACACAAGTTCCATTTACAATTAAATTGGTAGGCTGCACGTATAGGAAGAAAAGGATTTAGACGCTAGCTCGGGGCAAGTGTCTGGACTAGGAAGGACCCTGAACGACGGCCCTGCGTCACTATATCAGGAAGCTAAAGACGCGACCTCGAACCAAAAGCTTCCTACTTGACGGCTAATGTTTTACCGCCTGCACGTAACACCCGTGCTATATAAATTATATTATTTTCATGATGACTTTTGGCTGGTTTACTAGAAAATGCAACTTTATTTTATAAAATTTATTTTATTTAATTATTTTTTCGTTCAACTTAATTAATTTGTGGATTTTACTTCTATTCTTACAGATAGAAAGTATATCGAAATAGATAAAATGCAATGAGAAAGTAAAAAAAATTAAATGCATGAATTACGATGCTTTCGCCAGTAAATAATAAAATAAAAGTCATTTTACAAAGTAATTAAAAATATGGTAGATCGTAAATTTAATGTAAAAAAGGAAGTATTGTATGCATGCATGATTGTATTATTTTACTAAACTTTTTAAAGAAATTTTATTAATTAAATTCCTCTCTGGAGTTAAAAGTTTTCATCTTTTCAGGTAAAACATTAAAATTTAGTATATAAAAATGTTTATTTACTTTATTTACTTGGCAACATCGCTTGAAAAGTTAGTGGTCACGTCAAGTACAACTGGATAAAAAAAAAAAAAAAAAAAGGAAAGAAAGAAAGAAAGAAAGCTTGTCTTGTTTCGAACGAAATCAAAAGTTTTAGAGGAGAGGAAAGGAGAAGATGTAAAATGTTTTTTTGTTGGCAAAAGTTCTCTCTTCCCTCACTACGTTATATGTATGTCATGAGGCTTTTTTAATGACGTCACATAAATACAGGTTTATGATTGGCTGGTTACGCTAGCTTCACTTCCCCTCTTCTGGCGCGTCGCGCACAGTCAAGGCTTCGTAGACTTCTCAACCACCGGCTAGTATCAGTCCGGTAGCGTAGAAAGAGGTGTGAGTTGTGAATAAGCAAGTGTGGTGAATAATATTTCTTCGGGCGCACCGGCTGTGGAAGAACAAGTGCACTTAAAACATAAGTTATTTTAAGTAAATATATACACAGTGTTCTAACAATTATATATTTTATTTATAACACCAAATAAAAATTTTGGTGTTATATTTTTATTATAATAAATTATTTAAATCATGTCTACTGCTGTGATGTCAACTTCGGCGAGTTATGATTTTGGAGACATAATCTTTAAGGTAAGATGATATTTAAACCTCAGTTGGTATTAAAATGTTTCGAGTTGAGAGAAATTACAAAGTAGGCTTGTGTGCCGGAGAGAGCGAGCGGTGGGCAGGCGCGCCTCGGGAATGAGGAGCAAAGAGAGAGTTAGCTCAGTGAGGTGGGAAAGTTCCTGCCTTCTTCACGTCCTAACCATCCACGTTGGTGGAAATGGAGCAGGCAGCAGAAGACAAAAGTGTTTGTCCCCGTTTACCTAAATCCCTTTCTTTTATCACCTTTTTTGGGCGTGTAAAAAAATTGCGTTTTTACATTATATTTTTTTTATAATACATAGATTATAGATTGAATGATATGCATACCCCATGTTAATTTTAAAAAAAAAAACAAGCTTGTTGAGATAGATTTTTTAAGATTTTTATTTTCAATAAAATTTAATTTCTTTTAGCTATTAGAGATTTGGAAATAAAAAAAAAATGTTATGGGTGATTTTGTTTTGAACTTTTTCTTCTTATGTATCGGTATATCCAAAGTTCGTGCCTTATCAAGGCGTACATATTTGCTGCTACAGATGGTTTTAAATCTGTACGCCTGCGGTTGGCTTCAACATTTCAGTATATAAGCATTGCTATGCATTACAAAGCAGGAAGCAGCTCGTGTAATGCAGAGCAGCGGGGAACGCGAGGCCACTTGTTGCGCCCCGTTTGGTTTTGTCTGATGCCACGCCCACTAAAATCAAATCACGTCGCTCTTTACGTTCGAATCTGAGAATTCAATTTTACATTGGGGTAAATGACGAGTATTTTTTGAAGTTACGTTTTCAACAGATATTCAAAATATATTTCGTGCGAATATAACACTGGTATAATATCCATCTTTTTTCTCCGAGCCTTTCCGGTCAATGCAGATTTCGAGTACATGCAAGTTTTTCTTGTGGAATCGCAAAATATACAAAATCATATGCACAGTAGGCACGGCTAATAGACTAGTACAAAAATTACTGCTCCTTTTTTATTATTTGGGTTATAAGTTAATCGGTGTTTTAACAGAACAACACAGAAATTAATAATAAATACGCATGCTAACAAGGTTTTTGTAAGTTGTGGTTAATTTGTACGTAAATCTGGCAAGATGCTAATATAGTAGCTCTATATGAAGACTACAACGGCCAAACTAGCAAAAGACTAGCAGTTCACATAGGTTTCTTTTCGTAAATGAATACATCAACATAATTGTGTTATGTGTTCCAATTTTCCAATCATTTTTGCGCTAATCAATCTAAATAATTGGACGTGCTATATAATATACTTACTAAAGAAAGTCTACAAGAAGATTTTAAATTGCAACCATTGAGGGATGTTATAAATGCTGATACAATAAAAAAAGAATTAAAAATAAAACTGCATTCTGTTTGCACCACCCATGAAACCTCGAGTCGAGAACAGTTTTGGTTTAAAGTAGATATGAAATACCGTAGTTACTTGCCGTCTAGTGGAACCGTATATAACCCATATTGATAAGTGCAATGAGTAACCGAAGTGAACTACAACAATCGGTCATGGGTATTAATATTATAATCTATATTATATATGCGTAACAATACACCGGTATACGGCTATCATAATAATATATGTCCTAAACGGTAAACTATATTCCCGGTGTGTATATAGCAATTTATTATTTTTTTTTTAATTTACAACATAATTGTCAATTAGCCTGCATTCTTTAATAAATAATTCTTTAATTAATAAATAAATAAAATAATTAATTTCATTGAAATGTCGGAAATACCCTTTCGTGTCTTATTGACTTTCATTAATTAATTGTCTGAGTTAATAATTTTCTGCCTCACTTGGACATATCAAGCTTATAGAAAACTAGAAAGTGTACACAGGGTATGAGTTACGAAAAACAGACCGCTCATCTATTAAATTTAAAATATTTATTAGTCTTTTATTAAACACAGAAAGTGTACATATTAACAGCACTAGAAACATACATTATAGAAAAACATTACAATAGAACACATAAAACATACATACAAAACATATATAATAGTTACAGAATAACATAACAATAGAAAATGATAATAAAACTAAATTTAAAATATATTGTATGCATAGTGAACGTACTGAATTTCGAATAATTTTTGTGGCGACGTTAATTAAAGAATTTTTTCAAAAAGAGATCTGACGATAATTACATTACGACCGCAAGTATTTGGTGCTAGACTGTACGTTAATTATAGGTTGGAGGCGTTACTCACGTCACAAGACTCATGAGTGTACACTTGCGACCTTGACGAAGTTCCACGACGCAGTAGACGTTCATGTGACGTATTAATTCTTAAAGTAACCGATACTCGACCTCATGTTGCATGGAAACCACTTGCCGTTTCCTCCTCAACATATTTCGCGTCATTATTAAAATTCATGTACTCATTTGTTTACATTAAATTGGTCATAATATGATATCATTTTTTTTACCACAACTGATCAGGTCTATTTTCTCTTTTCTTTAAATTTATTTCATTATCCTTTTGTTTTGTTATGTTATTATAAACATCCCTAAACAAAACACAATATATATATAAATAAAATGTTGATAAAATGAAACATTGTTCTCTGCATGGTAAAACGAACTTTGATTAATTTCATCATTAAAATGAGAATGGTCCACTTGTTTTGATTTTATTGCGAACGATAGCGAAACTGGCGGCGTCTGCTGGAGGCAAACAGGTGGGCGCGGCCGGCACTGACCTACGCCACACGTGTGCCACATTCAACGCCCGAGCGAGCGCATGCCTGCTGTTGTTGTTGCAGTACCGTGCAGCACGACTCGCCGCTCGCGTGATGATGAGGGCATGCTGCTCTTCAAACCGGCTAGATCGGATTGGATTTGAATGGAACAATTTATTGAGAATGTCTTTGGATAGTTTGGACTATTACCTTCACTGGCGGTCGCTTCAGTAGCAAAGTTTAAAATAAATTTAAATGTTTTCCTCATTTAAATGTCTTGCCCACAATAATTTGACATGACTTGCCAGCACGATCATTACTTATATGTACTTTGTGTTCGTTAACGTCACCACGCAGTCTACGATGAACTTTGTAATATGGCTCTTTTTGGGGGGATTTGGTGCTCTTCTTGCCTCTAAAAATTGCATACGGTGCATACTCTGTACCGGACCTAGTGTACGTACTCTGTACTCTTTGCCTCTTGAGACTGATGCATGAAATCATAGACGTTCGTGATTATTTTACTCGATGTTGTGGTTAATTTAAATTGGTGACTAATTACTTTTTTGTCGGATTTCCGTAAGATTCCCCTTGTTAATTGGTGTTCACAAATAACAATTTTGTGATATGGTCATGAGATATTTGTTCATGAATTGTTGCTATAAATTATTATCGAATAAGCCGGTGTTTTGTATGCATATTTGATTTTTAGTTTGACGTTATATGCAATTATATAGAACCTCGGAACAGCATGAGCTTTACTCCTGCCTAATTTGCTGGCGCTGCAGCTCTAAAAAAAGACAAAGAAATGCAAATTTGTAATTTTGAAGGAGGTAGAAAGAGCACCTAGTCTGGCGTCCAACTGTCTTACAAAGTTCAAGTTCACCACGTCTCTATCGACTGCATGCATGGTAACGCCTTCAAATACAGCAGTGGTACCCAAAATTGTGCATCTCTTAACAGCATGCCAAAAGTTACTGCTATAATATGTGCCTATGTATGTTTGTATTCATTCGGTTCATATTAATATAAAATATTTAAACTATTTTTCTTAAAATCTTGTTTGGGATAGAGTGGATATACCTATATAGCTAGGGTACAGTACCAACTCGGTTATGCAAAGATTTCTTTGTATCGTGGATCTGAAGTTCCAGTGATTGTGTTACAAGCATTGTTCAAAGTGTCAGTAAGATCTGTAATTAATGTAATTATATTTATTAATTATAACTAACACGAGGGACTTACCGGTATACCATAAGCGGTTAGTTTGTGTTGCCACCTAATTCAATTAAAATTAATTGTGTCATAATCCAAGACACCAAGGTTTTACACGGAATTACTCGCTTGACCAACAATTTCCAGCTTATTAAACTTTGTAATAGCTTAATGACGTGTTGTTATGTGTACGTTTTTTGTGTTGCATGCTTGCTTACACAAGAACGTACGTAATATAACGACAAGATGATTATATGAGTCATGTGTGACGTCACATGTACCATGTACCCAGAAAGTAAACTTAAAACAACCACCTCAAAATTATTAAATAAATATATTTAGGAATTTTCTTGCAGTAATCGAAGTTCAATTCTATACAGAGGAAAAAGAGACCATTTTCCATGAATTTAGTCCAAAAATGGGCCATAGAGTTGAAGGTACCTAAAAGGCTCTGAAAGGGACATTGTTGTGTTGGAAGAAAACAATGACAGTTAATTGTTATATACCGTATTCAGTCTTTTTCTCTCCCTGTTTTAGTACGACAAAGCTTGTCCATTATACAACAGTAGCCAAGCAGGATTTGTTTACTGAAGAAAATCAAATACAGTACTTATACCCAAGATCCCTTTACTTACTAAGTAAAGGGATCTTGCTTATACCGGACTGGTAGGATCTAAATAGTAGCAATCGACGAAACTCTCGGGGAGGGCAAATATATCTCCTGCATCCTTATAGTCAATCCTATTGTCATCCCTTGAGATTATTGGGACTTATTCTGGCTGCGCATACATTATGGGTACAGTTTTGTTTTGATGTTCAATAGTTTCGCGATTAATAATACAATATCATTAATTAAAAAAAAAAAAAAAATGAAGCTTTGTAATTACGGTACTGAGGCTGTAGTGCAGAACTTGTTTTCATTGTTTACTGGTTTGACTGCATGGAACTTGATGTCGCTCCATGTTATCATTGGTCACCAACATGCTTGGTGCTCGGCCGTTTATCGTTGGTGGCACTCTCTCTCGCTCATGATCCATCCATTCACTCGCGTCTTCTTATCAGTGTTAGCTGCTGCCGAGCCCTACAAGGCTGCTGCATCAGCAATATTAACCATAGTCTGGATACCACATAAAGTGTTCGTTATCTATAGTTCGTACATACAGCGAAGTCGCGTACCATTCATAATATAATATCACCTTGGGTTCATTTTAGAATTAAATCATAAACATTTTATCAGTTTTAATATCTAATTATACTCTGAAAATGCTTGGCTCTTTCGCCGATAATTTTTAATAATTCGGATTGATAATTTTAAATTTTCTCAAAATTTGCATGCCAAATAACATGCTGCTGTTATCACCTCGAGTGAACAGGTCAGTGCCATCACAAACTTCATTGCCAAACGGCGCTATCACTGCGACGACCATTCAAGCGTGCTGCACATTTTTTTGCATGCTCGGACATGATAAGGTTATGCGTTGACATTGACACCACAAAAATGTACAGTTTTTATTGACGATGGATTTTTCTGTACTGTATGTACTACATGGAGAGCGAGAGACGTGATACAATAGTAGCATTAGATGTGGAATTTCATGCCTGGCAATTTTGTTTTCTCTTGAAACCAACGCGTCATAACCAAAATATATAATTATTATAATAAAATATAATATATACAAATATACATTATAATTATTGATACTATTGTTAAACTTTTTTTTTAATAAAAGTATTTTATACCTCATTAAAATTGTTGATAAATTATCTGCCACTTGCCTTTGTCAATCAAAGTAATCAACCATTTATTCAATCAGACATGCATACATCAGAAGGGTGGCTTTGTGATACAGAGGAGTGACATCTGTGCATGCCATGGCAAGCGCAGTCACAGTTGGTGTGACAGAAGGAGCATAAAATAGAGCATCTCATGTTAAATTCAGGTCTAGTAAAGTGTTAATTATTTATCACACCAAACCTCGTGATCAAAAAGTTCACAAATAATTTATAAACTCTAGAAATGGATATTTATGAACAACATTAATGACAGTATTATAGTAATAAAATGAAATCTCGTATATGTAATATAGTGCGTACATGTGAACAATAAAAGATGGTGGCAATAAATACTTTTTCTCCGTAAGTCAATATCTTTCAAGGATTTCGTATAATACAGTACATGCAAGTAGGCCAAATATGTGAAGTCGCGAGTGCAATATTTTACTGTGATTTTCACGGCCGATCGCCTTGTTATCAGCTCTGGTAAGGTTCCTTGGTCGCCGCCTCGGTGTGTCATGTTATCTATACATGTCTGCAAGGTGACAATGACATGCACGTGGTTGACACGCGCAAATTTAGCGTGGGGACTTAGTGGTTCTCAACCCATGACCCAGTGTTAACAAGCTAGAAAATCTTTGCCAGTTCGTATAAATTTTGTAAATCTTGAGTTACACCAAAATTCGTAAATCTTGAGTTACGCCGAAGTATGGCGTGTTGGTTAATTGGTTGATATTTTGGGGCAACTGACACATTTTGGTCATGTATGCCCCCAAGTTTGGAATATGTTCGCTTCCAGTTGTTCATTGAAACACGCAATTTCTATTCGCCATCTATATATATATATATTTTTTTTTTTGTTTTGCGTGATGATAATATGCATGATGACTGCGTGCAGCTCTTAAAGAAAGTAAAAGACTATACAGTGTAGTCCACTATTGAATTGAATTTATTGATGCATTGACTTGGGGTCTCTGTGGACCAAGCAGTCATTGTCCGTAAAATTAAATTAAAAACATCAGGTGTTTCTAGCTCCGCAAGTCACGTGTTAAATTAGTACTTTTTTATAGCTGCAGCAGCAATAAATTATCAAGATAAAGAGGTATGAACCATATTTTTTGTTAACTACAACCTACTATGTCATGCAGCACTTCTACTTTATGTTTGCAAGTTAATGCATTTCAGATCCCTGCATTATTTATCCTTTTACATACGTGGCATCAATAATCTATTTGTTGGTGCATTCAAGTAATTAATTTATACACACTCATTGATAAATATGATGTAATCAGCTGAGCATTGCAAGCAATCAAGAAATATAAGTAATATTAATCTCAGTAAACATTATAAATCATTCCAAGTATATTTATTACGGTAGACAATGTTAAAATGTCGAGACCCAACGCTTGTAAGGTTCATATCGCTTTATTTTTGCTTATGATTATAGTCTTTGCGTACAAACGCTCCTTGCGTGCTGTCCCGGTAGTTTGTGGTGGGCGACCTTGGCTCGCAGTGAAAGTCGTAGCATGCTGGACGCCGGCAGCAGCCAGCAGTTATTATAATGGCTCCTCCAGCCGGCTGCAGGTTCCGGGTCAAGGAGGATAGATAGGGAGGACCATCTTACCTGTCCATCAATGCTAATCAGCGATTCAAACCTGTGTTCAACAAAGTTCAAACAATTTGCAGAAACAACCACTCCAAAGAAATTTTTATGAAGCTCGAATCTTTTCTTTGCAAGTGCTGCCATCTGGTGGCCACCATGGTGTCCCTGGTCTCGAAATTTACTTGCATCAAGATTGGTCTTACACGAACTTTATTATTTTATGGAATAAATACAAACATTCAGAAGTTATGAGTTACTGCACAATTTTTTTTATATTTTTTATAATCATTTTGTAATCAGTTTGTGTTTGTTGTTATAATAATTCAAAACATATTGCAGTGACATGTGAAATATGGAGACCGCCATTTTGATTTAAACAAAACTTACAAGTCATATACTGAAATCTCTTCTCCTCATTGTAACCTTGGGCATAGCTCGTTTGGAAAAGCGCTCGACTTCAAATCTGATATCGCTCAGCGACGTGGGTTCGAATCCCAGTCGGAACGGAAAACTTTTTAATTATTTTTTAATGCTTCGTTTCACTCGGTGCCATGATTTCATTCAACCATTATTTCATTATAAAAATTATTTTTAATTAATAACTAATCCACGCATGATAAAGAAAATAATAAAAATAAATTAAAAATTGTTTTTACACTTATAAATTTTCGTTTGAATACTTGAATCTTGAATAGCATTATACCGATAGAAAATATTTATGAAATAATAACTAAAAAAAAATATCCTTGCAACACATCGGCATCAAACCTGGGTCTCCAGGTAGATTACGTAATAATATAATTCATTAATATGCATCTCGTATTAACTATATCAATTCCCATTCACGGGATTACACTACAGTTAATTTGACATTACATCCGGAAGTAGCCGGAAGTATCAAATTTGTGTTTTTCTGTTTGTAATTCAGTTTTGAAACTTTACAAAGTGGTTTGAAGTAGAAATACCGACCTGCTATGTGAGAAATTGTATCACTCTGAAATATGAATAGAATTATTTAAAGACCAGAAACCTTACACTTCCAGCTACTTCCGGATGGAATATAATGTAAATTGGACTATACGTAATATTAGCGGGAATATTGCGGAAGCGGAAGTTTCGTTTCCCGTTTCCGGTCATCTTCGCAATCGCGCCAATCTTCAAAAGACGTGTTGTGTGGGAGGAATTTATTTTATCAATTTATATAATTTATTTAGTAACAAATGAAAGAATAATAGTACTGAAAAATCAGAAATAAATCAAGTAATAGGCTTGTAGAACTTAGAGATCATAAAGATCAAAATAAAGGCATAAAATAGCAAATTGTCTGAAAGCCGTATCCTAACGCGGGTTAATTTCGAGACCAGGCATCGATCCGACAACACTGTCTCTCCGTGTACATCTTGCATCACCGTACAAAAACAGCTGATCGAGCACAAGCTGGCTTCTGCCACGCCCCCTCTCTTCCCACTCCCTATGTATTCTCCTTGTTCCGGGTCGGTCTTGCAGCGCCTGCCCAACAGTTGACTGCACACAAGCGAAGAAGGCTCGCTCCTCGTATGACAAAATAAGAGTGGGCGTGCCTGCCGCCGCTTCATTTTTGTCCATCGACATGCATGGTGGTGAAACTTTCATAGAAATTTCCATGCGCGTGCATCATTTCTTTTTGCTGATAGGTTTAAATTAAATCCCAGTTTGTAAAGTACATGTACCTCGAAACAGCATAGACGTTACCCCTGCAGCCCTTTTATTGTGGGTATTGCCACGTGGGGTTCTTTACATGGCAAGACTGCAGCGTGCTCCTAAAATTTTAATGCTGCATGATCTGCATCTCTCTCTTTTGGAGTTGTAGCGCCTGAAAATCAGGTAGAGAGTAAACTCCTCCAAAATAACTCCTTTTGCTTATAGAAGACTACGTTTAGCCTTACTTTTAATTTATGTACAGTATGTGTATGTTATCGTGAAAGTTAGGTTTATAAAGAAAGACTTCATAAAATACGCTGTGCTGTAAGTAGTCTACTTCATAGCAGTGAAATATAATAATCATGTAAATATGAATTAATAAGAGACTTTATTTTCCTTTATTGTATCCGATTGTAGAGAGAATGTTTGTTGATATTTGGTAGTATAGCAACAACTTCAATGCAGCGGCAGGATGGCCCTCCGTATTGTTTTGAGTGAGCGTGAGAGTTTTGTAGATATACCTCGTGACCTCAAGCCTTAATTCAGCCACTGCTTTCTCTTCATTGTATGGTCGTTAACGCTACGAAGAGGTGTTTTCTTTTAGTTTCTACCTCTGAACACCGTGAAAACCACTTAATTTTGCTTTCGTTTAAACTAAAGAAATATAGATTGCATCTTAAAGGTGAACTGAAGGGATTGCTTTTTTTTTCCATTAGGGAACCTTATATTACCTATCCCATCCATCTGCACTAATTTTTTCATGGCAGATACTTATTGTGCTGCTGTAGGACAATTAGTGAAAAAGTGAAGTTGTGACGTATTAGCGACGGTTGGTTGACTTAAAACTCGCCGCCGTGAAAAAACACACGAGCGACCGCGGGAACTGCCGAGAGAGTGGCGTTCGCGAGCCGATCGCTGCTCCCTCGGCAGTTCCCGCGGTCGCTCGCGGTCGCTCGTGTGTTTTTTAAGGCGGCGAGTTTTAAGTCAACCAACCGTCGCTAATACGTCACAACTTCACTTTTTCACTAATTGTCCTACAGCAGCACAATAAGTATCTGCCATGAAAAAGTTAGTGCAGATGGATGGGATAGGTAATATAAGGTTCCCTAATGGAAAAAAAAAGCAATCCCTTCAGTTCACCTTTAATTAATACTCTCGATGATTTAGCACGAAAGTCTTCAATTTTGTCACCTTGGCATCATATTGTTTTGTCACTTTATTTAAATACCAAGTTGTTAAAACAAAATACTCTTGCTTAACTGTACGGATATTAGTTAGGATAACGGCGAAATTTATATATATTTTCTAGTGCAGCATGTTATTATCAGATTTGTTCCGTTTCCTCTACTTGTCGCTTCCGTATTTAGAGCTTCCGGTTTGTTCATTGTGCACGCTGATGTTTTCATATACATAGGAAATAATAAAATTATTATTTAGCTTACCAAAATATATCACAATTTTTTTTATCACCTATTCTTAGCATTAAAAAAAACGCTTTAAAATATTATTAATTGTAACGTTTTATGAAGAACTATAATGGAAGCCAAGTTTGATTAAAAAACTTTCTAAGTTTCGATATTTTGGCTGTGTGTTTGCCAAGTTAATTTATAATGCGGTGACGTGGTAACTTATAAAGATATAAAATTAACAACAGTGGCAACTCGAAACTGCATGGTTTTCGCTGTAATGAACAATTTTAAACTAACTTCGGTTACGAAAGAATGGAAAATACACATAATCGTATTTGTAAATTTGAATACACTTGATACTCCATTATATTATACATTGATACTATTGATAGTATATTGTATACTGGATTTGTTAATCACTAATTAATATTCTAAAGGTATACATACATTGTTAATGTGAGAAAGTGCGTTATACTTATTAATGGATGACAAATAAATCCTGGAAACGGCAAATTATGGAATTTCCCAAAATTTCCAATTCAAAAATAAATTAATATAAATAATAATAATAATTTTTATTCCAACATAAAGGTCGTACAAGACTACATTGATCACGTCAGAAACATAGCATACACTAAAACAAATAATACACTAATAACTTTTATCCTTTCGGCAACTCATGCAGAATTCACAATAAATAACACTTAGGACATTACCTTTTTTATTTTTAGCTATTAAGAACAATAGTTACATATTTAATTTTAAATTTTTGTATGAACTGACCAAAAGTTACTGTTTTTGCGTCCTGCATGTTTGTGTAAATCAGTGAGGACTCATCAGAGGAGTATGAGTTGTCTCGTTGAATTACGCAAGAGACGTGTGGCTAACATTACGTTACTATGGCGTACGTGACAATCGCGACCTGCTCTCTGTCGTGGAGAAACTACTTATACTCATTTGAGCATTCCAACGACCGCATGTATATTTCCACCCAAAGTACTATTTCCATTAAAAACATTTTTTATCAATGTTTTAATTGTTTTGTTTTTACTTTCATTGTCAAAATATAGATGAATATAGATTCCGATATACTGCAGTATACAGTAGATGAATATAGATGTACTGATGTACTATAATGAAATATATCTGGTTGGTTGGTATTTGGGGGCAATTAACACATTTTGGTCATATATGCCCCCATGTTATGTTATTTTTTTTTTTTTTTTTTGCTTGTGTGCATCTCCGTATTCTCCGTATTAATTATTTAAATTAATAATTATTTCTATATATTAATACATTTAGTAACAAATTTTAACTACATGCAACTATATTGGGTTCAGACATATAAACATAAACATATCGTATAAACAACCAAATAATAATTGTCAGAATTTTTTAATTTAATACATTTTAAGTTTTGAACCGAGCTATAGTGCATATAGGTGCTGACGGGTTGAATCAATCGCGATTAAGTTGGCAATTATCTTTTTTTTTTTTATTACTATCATCACATGTGAAGTTTAAGTTATCTGTCGTGCCAGATAAAATTAATCAAAGGGTAATTCTGCACACTTGTGATCTCATTGACTTTTAACAATTTTGTTTCGATTATCATTATCTCTCCGTTTTTAATATATTAGTTGATAACAATCTACTTGTCATGCAATGTTTAAAGTACTTGGTATACCGATGTTTTCTGGATTTGTATCCAGAATCACACAGTAAGGGGGGTCGCAGACAGACTTCGCATCGCATGGTATCGTATGACTTCGTATGATAAAAATTTAGAACCGGCTCTAAATGAGAAACTTACGATGTCATACCATACGATACCATGCGAAGCTGTGTGCGCGCGCATATCTGATCGCATAGTTTCTTAATTTTTTTATCATACGCTGCGAAATCATGCGATTCTGTCTGCGACCAGCCTAACACTAATAAAGTAAATTCTATTCTCTCTCCGGCAGAAGTTCAAAGTGCAAGGTTTTTGACAGTATTTCAAACATCGTTGCACCTGTATTTGCATTAATTTGAAATTTCACAATGAAATATGAACATGCATATATATGCTGAGGAATTTTCAAATTATCAGACTTTTATTTTGTCCCTTTGTGTACCGATTTTGACGTACGTTGCTGACGTGTCATCTCTTTGTGTCCACAGAGCAGCGGCGCAATATCGACAAGTCTGCTGAAGGTCCACTGGGACCTCGAGAGCCGAGCTGTTGGTGCTCCGGTGTCTGGTCCCCAGCCTCTGAGTCGACGCAATTCAACGCCATTGCAGCCTCGCTCGTCCGCCTCGATATCTCCAGTCTCGTCGGAGGCTAGCAACGGACATCGCCGTCTTGACCGATGCCACTCCGAGCCCGTAGACAAGAACCTGCTGGCCGCTTGCAAGCTCGCAGCCCAGGGACAGGTGCAGCCAGGTAGCGTTAACACTTCGCGCTACAAGACAGAACTGTGCCGACCTTACGAAGAGAGCGGTGCCTGCAAATACGGAGACAAATGTCAGTTCGCCCATGGTGGACACGAGCTACGTAACTTGGCAAGACACCCCAAGTACAAGACAGAATTGTGCCGAACATACCACACCATCGGCTTCTGTCCTTATGGTCCTCGTTGTCACTTCATTCATAATGCTGAGGAGGCTCGTATTCGCAATGCAATTATGCCATCTACTCCTCAAGTACAGCCTGGTCTGCTGATGTCTCGTCCCAAGCCACTGGCATTGGGTGGAAGTGCGTTCTCTTTGCACGGCTCGACTGGCGAGTCTCCTTCACCCCCCTGCAGCCTCAGCGAGTCACCCACCTCATCTTTAGGCTCATTCTTTTCGGAACCGGACCTTCTGTTTCCGACCACGCCCTTCACGCCACGTACAACGGCAGTGAGTGCGTTCACGTTCGGGCCAGAGTTTGTGGCACCATTGCTGCAACTGGGGGCTCTTGGATCAAGCCCCGCATCTAGCCAGGGGTCTGAGCTGGCGCCACTGCCAGAACTTGAGGCGCCAGGTACGCCGGAGCGTGACTCGTCACCCTCCCCACCCCCTTCACCCCTCGACTCGATCCGCCTGCCTGTGTTCAACCAGCTGAGCCGCAACATCCTCGCCTAGTGTTGTACACTCCCAGTCCTGCTAGAGCATTACATTGGGTACCTTGGAATACGAATCCAAGTAATATTTTCTCAAACAATGTAATGCAAAGTTAGGCCAACATTATACATACAAATATTGAGTTTTTTATTATAATGCTTTTATTTTTATTTCATTTTGTATAAAAAAAAAAGCTCAAACTAAAATTGCTTATTTTAATGGTTTGATTATCATCATTATTTATCATTTTTGTTTTTACCATTTATTTTCAGATAAGAAATATTGTAATTAAAACAAAAAATATATATTATTGGCATACTATATAATTATATTATAATACTATTTAAATTTCTACTTGATTTTTTTAGATGTGTTAATTTATTTTTGCAATTAATATTCTTTGCATTCAAATGCATTTTATAATTAATTGCTTGCATGCTTGCATTAGTTTTTAAATCCTTGAAATGGAATGAAAAAATAATTTATTTCACACCATATTTTTAATAATTTGATATAAACTGATAGAGTGCTTTCTCATTTTAATTTTTACATAAACTGCAATGTATTATATAATATAAAAAATATGATGATATTTTATTACTTAAAAATAAAAACTATTTAATGGCAACCTTTAAAGTGTGCCTTACAAGCTATTGTGTAATTTTTTAGAAAATAAATTCTTATGAACTTACAGTTAAATAAATTTAAGAAAGCATCCAGAAGTTAGTTTACAACATAATTTTAATATATTTCAATTCTGAAATTTTGCAGATCAATTTTTTTTCAGAGTTTCTAACTTTGCAAAATTTAAGATCGTTAACAGCCAGAATTCTTCTGTGTTGAAATCTTATATTTGTTGAACTGTATGATTAAATTGGGTGTGTCAACATTTTTAATAATTTTCTAGCTAAAAGCTAGAGAGCCATAGAAAGATGTGTGTAGCTTTAAAACGCTTTGAAATGAATTTAATATTTAAGCAATAACCAGTTTTATTTAAAAGGACCAATTATAAAAATAGCTGATTTATTTAACATTCCGGATGTGTATACAATAATTATAAATTCATTGTTTCCAAATTAATAATAAAAATACAAATAACGCACCATCTTCATTCCTAAATATTTAAAATCTAGTTTTAATAGAAAAAAGTAAAAGTTTATAAAGTCTTCCATATTAATTAATTAATTATTGTGACCAATGTCATTTTTGTAATATTTTTTTCGGCAAGCATTCCAACTGTAAAATTGTAATGCATTTTTTTTTTATATATTCCTATTAAATTGCAAAAAAAAAAAATAATAATAATAAATAAATTTTATATTATATTTTAATGCAGTCACTTAGACTTTCAAATTAGTGGAATGTTTCTTGATATTTTTTAAACTTTTGATCGACTGCAACTATAATAATTAATGCATAACTTTGATAATAAAATTTATTAAAGTATATTCATTATTTTGGCTACTATTACGCCTATTGTAAAGTATTGTGTACATTTTGAGAGTCAATTTTATTTTTTGTTCATTGTTTGGTAACTTAAATATATATTTTTTGTTCTTCAAAATTCATAATTACATATCATGTATTTCTGTAATTATTTATTGACATGATATAAAAAAAAGCCCACTCAATTTTTTTGTTAAATATTATTTGTGTAAATTAAATCTTTTAATTAAAAAAAAAAACAGAACTGAAATTATTATAAATAATTATATGGTTTATTATTAATTATGCTATTTTTTTCTCCCCCTCTTTGTTTTAAGCAAATGTATTTATATAACTTATTATTTATGATAAAAAAAGTAAAAATAATGTATTTATCGGTTCTTATATTATAATTATTATATTAAAATACAAATTATGTGAATATTTTCATTTACAAAAAAGAGTCCCTCCCCTCTCTTTTGTTTTAATTATCACGCCCCACCCCCCACAATTTTTCTCATCAGTTATGTTTGCAACTTTATTCATTTCCCTATATTATTATTATATATATTTTTCTCTTTTCATTTAATTTATATCCCTTTTTCTCATAGAAGATAATAAAATTATTTACTATGATCATGTACTTCACAAAACAACACCCTGCTGCAGTGTGTGTGATCAGTTTATTTTGATTGAATTTGTGTGTTTTGTGAGGTCCATGATGAGACCAGGACCTTCCTCGCTAGGGAGATGGTACTGGTAAAGGTGGCAACATTGGAACACCTGAAATCATGATGATTCCTTAGCCCCGCCTTTCAGCATCAATAGATGGGTCATGAATAATAATTATTTGCGTGTATCGTTTTATGTATTGTATGAAAGATAATCTGAAGGAAATATATAATTTTCTAGTGTTTTTGAAACAAATAATTTTTGTTGTTATTATTTTATTATATTACATAATATATAGTATACCTTTAAAAAAAGAAAAACATTTTTAATGTTTTGGTCATTATAGAATGGCAAAAGAATTATATAGGTCTAAATAATATAATCTAAGTTATATTGTGATAGTTTAAATGTAAAAATTTTGAGCTTGCATAATTATACATCTATGTACATTTGTACACTCGTCGTCTTGAAAAATTTCCTACTTGCAGCGTTGTTAATCACCATGCCCTGTGTTATTCTTACGAGACATGGTGATTAACAAGGCTGCAAAGGGAAATTTTCCAAGGCGAAGACTTTAATAAGAAATGCATATAAATTTATAATTATTCATACATATTAAATAATTACATATATTTGATTTATAAAATATGCAAGTAATTCAGCAATTCGTGTATATTACATATTATATGCCAATATCTCATAATTTGTAATGAATGAAAGTTTAGCGCAATCAAAAGTTTTCAATATATAATTTTAAATACATCTAATATTATAATCTGAATTCTGATAGCTTGTGCCTTGTGCAGCTTGCCATGCAGTCTCATATAGATAAAAATTCAGTTAAGGATAATTATTGTATTCTATATATGTTAATTTACTATATAAAAATAATTTTTAGTGTTTGGGATATTCATAGAATTAATCAACATTTCGATTAGAAATTTTAAGTATAGCAGTCATCAGGTTTATATATAATTATAGTATACTAATTTGAAATCAAATTTTGTTACTAAAATTTTTTAGTCTGTAATATTAATAGTTTTAGATACTATTATATTTTAATTTTAGAATTTTACTACAGCATAATATTTCAAACAAACCAAAACATTCTTTATTCAAAAATGTGTATGGAAAATAATTAAGGGTAAGGTAACGCCACCAATGTTAAAAAAAATCCCTCTCACAAAAATTCTGAAAAAAATTTAAAATGTTCTCCTCTATACCCCCTATCAGTACCTAAAATATCAGGTATACAAATACGATCTAGTTTTTGAGTTATGAATTTTTAAAGTTGACCAATTTAACATGGGAGTTTCATTTCTCCATGTTAAAGTAGTCAACTTTAAAAATTTATAACTCAAAAACTAGATCGTATTTGTATACCTGATATTTTGGGTACTGATAGGGGGTATAGAGGAGAACATTTTAAATTTTTTTCAGAATTTTTGTGAGAGGGATTTTTTTTAACATTGGTGGCGTTACCTTACCCTTAAAACTTTTAAAAAGGTTTTCTTGTAAGACGAAGTGTTGTCGTTGCAGGTATTAAAAGAAAGGTTAATTTCCCCAACAGCACACCATCCAAACAAGGTATGTAATATGCGGGGTCAGTTAGCCTGCTGGAGTACAGCTTTCCATACAGCAGCAGCTCGAGGAGGGCTCTTTCTAATTGACGAGAGAAAGAAGTACGCCTCGGTACTACTGGAATGTTAGTACACTGCTTATTTCTTTACACTGAAAATTTATATAGAGATAATAGAGAAGAAGAATTCGAAAAAAAAGAGCACCAGGCTTTCAATTCAATCAACTGGCGGTGTTAAAATTATACAAGGTGGTTAAATTAATTAAACCTTGATAATATAGGCAACGCCCACCATGCAAGAAAAGATAAAAATTGTTCCAGACAGCTTGAGATCTGATGCAGACTGATGTTAGGTTGAGATTGAACCGATCGGAAGATACACCTCGGGCTCGGGACAGCAAGAACTTAATATAAAATTATATATTTTGTTTCTCTCTTTAGCTCCTAAAAATCAGGCAGGGGTAATTAATATATAACGATTAAGCTGTTGACTTTTATTATTTATTTATTTTGTAATAAATTTTTTTATATAATTTTCGTAAATAAAGGCTGATCATCGATCAATGTATCTATCAATCTATATAATTAATTATTTTAAATACCTTAAGCATTGACCTCAGTTGATTGAGATCTCGGAATCGGCCCCCTTAAATGCTACAGGATTTGCAGAGAACTTAGAACTCACCATCAATAAGTGGCATGTAAATTTTGAAGTGGATCTGTCTTATCAGTTTTGAGAAAACTGAGGTAGAAGTTTAACATTGGCCTTATGGACGGAAACCGGAAATAGTGCTATTTTGAGGAACCCGCCCCCTTGAATCTGTTCAAACCATCAACGTTCCTTTATACAGGTTAAGCCACCGATTGGACCAATGTTAAAGGGCTAAGCCAATCACGTTCAAGTATTTTTGGCCACATCGTGCCGCGAAACTTTAAATGCGCCCATCATGCAATGCTATTTTTGAAATTTCGCGGTACAATGAGGCCTGAAAATTTAACGAAATTGACGCACGAAATGCGTGCGTGTCTTAACCTGTATAAAGAAACCTTGCAAACCATAAAAGCGATTGAGTTTTAGAGCATTCTCGAATTTTTAAAACTTATTTTATTCGATTTCGTCTGACAGAAATTTCTTTTGACTCGCGTAGTAACTGAGGTCACCCTAGTCGAAAAATAAGAGTGCTAAGTGGTAATTTGAGCAGTAGTCAAGTAGTTGACTACTTGTTTTTAAGTAATCAACTACTTGTTTTAAGTAGTTGACTACTTAAAAACAAGTAGTCAACTACTTGACTACTGCTCAAATTACCACTTGGCACTCTTATTTTTCGACTAGGGCAATCCCGTCAATCGTTAAGGGTAAGGTAAAGGTAACACGGATCAGCTGACCCAATGTTAAAAAAAAATCCTACACATGAAAATTATTAAAAAAATTTAAAATGTTCTCTTCTACATCCCCTATCAGTGACTAAAATGTCAGGTATACAAATTCGAGCTATTGTAGTTTTTGAGTTATGAATTTTTAAAGTTGAATACTTTAACGTGGAAAACGCAAACTTCTATGTTACAATAGTCAACTTTAAAAATTCATAACTCGAAAACTAGCTCGAATTTGTATACCTGATATTTTAGCCATGCACTAATAGAGGATGTAGAGGAGAACAACATTTAATTTTTTTTTTCCATAATTTTCATGTGTTGGATTTTTTTAGCATTGGGTCAGCTGATCCGTTTTACCTTACCCTTAATAAGATTATCTCATTATATAATACTTGAGCTACGCTTAAAAGGTGGGATATATAGATGAGCGACTGGTGTGCAATACGATATCGATGTCTCACTTATTTTGTCTCGGACTGTACATTTTACTATCGTATATAGACATTTTATAATCATTTTCCCAAAATATACTGTAAACATTATACGAAAAGGGACGTACTGACCGTACTGTACATATTGACAAGCAGGACCGTCTACCTCAAATATTAGCTAGTGACTAGCTATAAATATTTGAGGTAGACAAAAGAAGGGTACCAACTAGGATAGGGGGCTTCTTGCAGACAGTGCCGTGAGTGCCCTGCATGAGAGTGGCGCCAAGTTCATCGCATGACCTGTCCTCAGGTATAGAATGTTGCACTTACTATAAGTGCCCTTCAATGTCTGCATGCATGGCTATACCTGGCTAATAAAAAACTTTCACAGCCTAAAATACCCAAGATAGGAAAATAGAAATCAAGAAGTTCTTTCTTTACATGAATGCAAGGTTGTAGTAATTTAAATTATAATATAAATGTATTTTTAAATGGCGTGCATGAATGCGCTGTAAAAAAAAAAGGGAGTCGAAAGAAAAAAAAAATCTTCATGATAATTTTGTAATTAAATATTTTGTACAAATTTATTGTTTAACGTTTAACAGTAAATAGAACTTTTATCTTTTATGTTATAATCTTCCAAGGTGTTTTTGTGAGATAATTAAATAAAATACTATTTATGAATGATAATACGTACACTGCATGCATGGTATTATTTCACTATAAGTATGTATACTATATATAGTATATAATACTGTATATATATTTTATATATTATACTATATAGTGTTGTAAATTATTAGGTCGTCTGCTTTGATATTATTCAAACACACAACAACAAACTTTTTTGCTCATCCATCAATAATCAATATCATATCATCATGGCTCAAGCATTGAACTATATAAGCTTGCAAGAACAAATATATTTATTTATTTATTTATTTATTTCATTTTAAGTTATGTTCGTTGTTCATTTACTAACAGACGGGTACAGATCTATCAATTACATAATAGTAAATAGTAATTAATATTATATTTAGATTATTTAGTCAATTAAGTCAAAAAAGCAAACCTGTCCCTGTTTATGTTTATACAGACGTTTTCGTTTTTATTAAAATCGACACAAATTACTGAAATTACTTTGAAACGCTTTGAAAGAAAACATAAAATTTGTTTTACACTGCAACGATTTATTTACCTTTTTAATTAATTAAATTTTTGGACTTTATAGATGTCTGTAATGTCTGTATACTCTATACTGACTTACTGAGAGTATACAAAGACGTACTGTAAACTGGAGTGGGGGGAATACATGATGAAAATGTGTCAATTGCTCCAAAATATCAATCAATCGATCAATCAACTATACAATGGGCAGTAAACAGTTCATGCATTGACATTTTTGACATACTGCTTATTACTTTTTTTTTTTTTTTTTAATTTTACAAATCAAAATCCAATCTATGTGTTTGAGCTGCCGTGTTGGTGGAATGACATGATTCCAAGGATCATATCATAGAGTGGAGAGGATGGCTTACTTAGAAGTCACTTTTATTGTCGCCTCTTTGAAATTGTTACGACAACACGTCGATCGTGTTTTAGGACTGCGTTTTATGCGACGAAAATAGTCGAGGACCATATAATACTCTTTCTTCAATTCGCTTTTCAGCCATCTTCACCATTTATATTATCCTTGTGAGCATTTTAAAGTAAAAATAAAAAACAAAACAAATTAATGCTATAAAACATAGCTGCAACTCCACTATTATATAAGCTGTATACAGGCATTGGATGCTGTCAACCCGGTCAACCGTTGTATGTAACGTTGCAAGTCAGTTGCAACTCCCAATAATCTGACGTCAAATGCATCAATACAAGGTCTTATTGTGTTTTAAATGGATTATAATAATATAATATATGTTGCAATGTATGCATAGCGAAGAAACCTATTGTTATATTTTCTTCAGTCTATATGTAGAACAAATAGTGCAAAATATTGCTTCAAAATAAAAGTGTAATATATATACTATTCAGTTACTTTAATTATAGTTTAATTTATCAGTACTTATGATGGTTTAGTTAGTCAGCATAATTATTGTATGCATTATAAACTACAAAAAAATTATTATGTTGTAAAAATATATAATTATTATAATTAATTTTATTATAGCTTTTAGGAGGAATTTGATTTGCTGCAGGGTTACAATTATTCAATTATTTTTTTAAACAAAGGACAAGTACCTGATTAAACTATTTGATATTTTTAATGATTTTAATTGGATAAACTTTATTTTTCATTGATGGGCCACATTCAAGTGCAGTTTAATATTATATGTTGGTATATTACATTGTTTGTAAAGCTGTTTTGTTTAAAAATTACTCCTTTTCTCATGATACCTTCCCCAGGACTTTGCATGGTACAATAACTTTATTTCACCACCAATCTTCGCTTCAGTATTTGTTTAATTTATACGAAAGATCATTATCTGACGAGAAAGCCGTGTCGACGGTCATGTGATGCAGCAAGTGCTGCAGATAACTCGCTGCAAGTGTGATATAAATATACTGCTGCTGTTACTACAGGCCAGCACGGAAGCCGCCGCGAATGTTTTATTTGCTCCAGTTTCGCGATCTCTCATGCCTCTGCACGAAGGTCTTTGAACTCCTGCTACATGCACTTGCTTGCTGATATTATTATGCTGCTTATTTGCTCGTTGCAAATGACGTTGTTTTAAATTCTGCAAGAGTATGAATGACGCGCATCACGTATGTATATATATATATATATATATATATATATATATATATATATATATATATATATATATATATATATATATATATTTGTGTGTGTGCATGTGTGTGTAAAATTGTAATAGTAATTGTGCAGCGCCAACTAATTTTATTTTTATTTTATTTTCTTTATTCGAACTTTTTCGATTGTACAAGACAACATATGTTCATGTCAAAAAAACTTAATATTAACAAACATACATGACATCAAAACGCAACACTTTATAAATATAACAAAGGAAAAAAATAAGTATAAAAAAATGAGCCTTAACATTAACAAAAAATATGAAAACCAAGTTTTAAATCGTTTATATAAGGATACAATACTCTCAGGCAATTTATTGCTCTCAAAAGCTTTAACTGAATAGAAATCTTTACTTATAAGGACATTTTTTAGGTTCTTTCGGAACAATTTACAATCATTTATATCTTTTAGGCATTTTGGCAGAAATTCATATATTTTGGCCGTTTGATACATTGCACAAGATTTGTATAAATTAGGGTTTAACTTGTCTGTAACAACATTGGATTTATTCCTGGTATTGTAATTATGAACATTATCATTCTGCAAATAAAGATTAGGGTCAGAGACAACTCTCGAGCTGTTCTGAAGTGTACTACAACTACATAATACGGAATTATTTAAACAATCAATTTTTGAGCCGCAAATTATTAGATAGTAACAGTGATGTGTTCGCTATTTCTTGAAAGAGAAAAATGGAATAATTTTACCGAACAAACAGAACAAATTTTGATCTTTTGATTTTTAAACATAGATTTACACGAGTTAAATTTTTTTAATGACTTGAAACAATTAAATTCTCTACGTGTTCTAAAATTCCATATGGTGGTGGTCATCTTTGTTGACCCCAAGATTTTTTGTCGTCGTCACAGTACGGACGTCACGCGTGATATCACCAGCATATAGCTATATATATGACAACAACACCATGCATCATTTTCGTGGATTGCAATTAAGTGCACCCAAATCATATGGCATCACCGCTATCCGGATGATCTGCATCTGTGGTCTGTGGTACTCACTTTTCCCATGCACCACCTCCCATAAGAATAATTTATATTTGAAAACGAAGGGGATCGAAAGTTTGTGGTGACTTCAGTCCAGCAGTAAGCCGAACAGACTTTATCATAAAAGCTTTGAATGCAATAAGTAAAGATGCACTAGACACCATTGTTGTGCAGTCATTGTGACGTCACAGTAGCTAGAGGGTTGTTGTTCTGAGAGGCGGAAGAAGGAAACAACCAAGCAACAGGGGAGTCAGACGGGAAGTGAGAGGTGCTTGTTGTTGTTGCACTGAAAGCGGCGAATGTCCATGCGGGCGTTCAACTCTCGCTCGCCGTGGTACTCCAGTTTCAAAACTTGCTTCCCTTTGTCTTCTTTTTTTATTATAAATGTAGAACAAAACAGAGCTGTGGTTAATGTCGGAATCCGCCCCCCTGCTTAGCCACCATCGTGTCACAAGTCCCATCACGTGATGGTGACACATTAGTGACATTTGATATTTAATATACATCGCCACTGCATGATATGCTGGGCTGTAATGTCTTATTTTTAATGACTCCCATACGTGCAGGAAAATAACAATAATATTATGTAATTTGATGAGTATACTTTCTAAATTATAAAAATAAAAGTATTTTTAATATAATTTATAATTCATTTTAATTTGCGCGCGGTTAACAATGAAATTGAAAATCGTGAAAAGTGAAATTGAGCTAGTTTTTTAAAGACTATGCAATAATTTGCAATTCCATTATATTTTTTAAAGCAAAAAAAGTGAGCCTACATAATAAGTGAATTTTTTTCTCTGACGATTTCCTCCCAGTCAGATTTCACAGACAGATGACAATGTAATTAAAATGTTAAGTAGCAGGTGGGTGCCGATAGCGTCGCTGTATGCGGTTGTGACGTCACACCTGCTACCCTGACCTAGGTCAAGGACCAGGTGGCGCGCAGGTGCCGCACATACGCATCATTGTAATTAATACTGCAGCACATCATGAAATAAAATATCACACAAGAGGTTACCGCACGAAACAAACAAAAAAATGTTTTTAAAACTTTTTTATAGTTTGCATGGGAAGAATAAATAAAAACCTTGTATTATTATTTAGATATTATATTATCATTCTTTAAAAATTGTAAGTCCTCTTTCCCCCAACATACAATATATTATATTATTTATATTTTTTATATATTATAATACATGTAATAAAATCACGACACAGTAAAATAAGAAGGAGCCAGAGTATTATGCATTTTATTTTGTGCATGCATTTGTTCCAAATGTTCCATCTATTTCCGATAAGGAGTTTAGTGATAAGCAAAGCAACAAACCAACGGAAAAATGGCAGCTTTGTGAATTATGGAATAAGATTTATAAGATGATGCAATATACTGTATTATGCAATGTATTATAGACTCGTACGTTGTATGTACTGACACTCATCAACATGCAGATTCGAGAACAAACCAATTTAATTGTGGTGTGGTATTCCGGTTTTGTTCGCACTGTAAGTTTTTTTTTTAAGTTTGCTGGATGCTGCGAGTGCGTCACGTGTTGCTCCTCCTCACGTCATGCATGTGGCGACCCAGCTGTGAGCCCATCTTACCACCATCAAGTTCCCACGCAAGCACCCCCGCACTTGCAGCTGCAGATCTGCGCACACCTGCCACCCCATGCAACCTGACAATCTTCCCCTGCATGCAGCGTTGCTGTGGAGACACTTTCACCTCACATTCAAAAGAAACTTCTTTTTACTACTTGTTGCAGCAGATGATCATCTGATGGCCGTCACTTGCATACAGCCATATAATAAATAATACCGTGCAGCCATGCAACCTATAGAAAAATCAATTAATTATCCACGGTTTAAATGTTAATTAAAAAAAAACACTATCTATATAGATTATTCTTGAATTGTTCCCGGATAAGTAGCTGCAACTCATGGGCATTATTATTATTTTTTTCTTATTTTATAAAGTGTTACTTGTAAGACACAAATACATGCATGCATATCTGTTTCAATATTGACAAATTGCATGCAAGCTAAATATATATTACACATTTTAGCATTTCAAATAATTTTTATATAGTTTCTGTATAGATAGTTTTAGTAAAAAAAAAAAAATACCTTGCTACATATTATTATATATTCTAGCCCACAATATAATATAATAACTAGTATATAATACGAAATAGTAAACGGCGCGCGGGAGATAAAGAAAAAAAAATATACGCGATATTTGGCTGCTACATGGAAAGACCGGTCTTTACAATTTAAATAAGAAAAAAGTTGTTTGCTGTGTCCAAATTTCTTCTTTAGGTTATAATCACCATGTTAATTAAGTACCACTTAAAAGACTTTAAAATAAGGAAGTACGAAAAACAAAAATATCTTCACTCATGCTGGCAAGCACCAAAGAAAGACCAAAGAGCTTATATACATTGTACACTATAAGATCTCTGGAAAGACTCCATCGTATATGTGGAGTGTGGATTATACGTGAACGTCTTTGTATTATACAGATCAATCAGAAAATTATTTGCTGTCCTTGTTTGTTATTCTTGGACACAAAATTTGTTAATTTATTTAACTAATTATTTTGTGTAAAAAAATGTTGTAATCCAAGTTGTATTTGTGTAACCATGAGAGTATAGCTGAATAAAAGAAATATTAATGGATGCGCGAGCACCACTGCTCGTGACCTACTCAGTAGCTGTGATTGTGTAAATGTATTAGTTGAATTATAGCTGCATTAATTGTCATGACAGACCCCCGTTCAGAAGGTCCCGAATTGGTCCCGAAATTTTGAAATATACACCCTGTATGACACAGTGGCGTAGCCAGGAATTGTCCAAGGGGGGGGTTCTACAAGATAAAGATTGAGAACAGCCCACTGGGGGGTTTGGGGGGCGTAGCCCCCCAATAGCCCGCCGCAGGCGCGATTTTTTTAAGGACACGCCCCCTTTTTAGGGTAAAATTATAAAAAAATACTATTATAGAGAATATATGGCCTGATGCAATTTTTTTAAAATTTTATATTTTTTGTACCCATTTTTTTTAATTTCTTTTCAATACATGCACTAACTTAATAAAGCTTTGAGTAAATAATTTTAGTTAAATCAAGTAATTCGTCTATTATAATAAACACTTTTATATTATTTTTATTAGTTTCATGATGCTCTATTTTTTTGAAAAAGGGGCGTACGTGGACTATTATTTTTTCGATGAAAAGTTGTAGCAAATTTCTTATATTTGTAAATCTTAAATTATCTAGCTACAATATTTATGTTACTAGTTTTTCTTATAAAAAAATAGACCACATTTTAAGACGATGTACTGATGTGCGAGCAAGAAAAAAAAATTATATTTAAATTTTCAAAACAGGAAAATCAAATTTATTACATTAAGTGTATTATACAATTATTACATTTTTTATTTTATTTTAAAAACTTTGATTTTTTTTTAACTTCAATAATAAATTTAAAAATATGTACAGTACGTACAGTATTATACATTAGACAATAAAACTTCCTACTGTAAGAAGTAATATGCCTACATAATTAATTAAAAAATAATAAAATACTATATATTATGTATATAATTTTAATTTTTATGCTGAGTATCATGCGGGGAACATTGACATTTTTTATATTTCAAATTGTTGTCTTCATATGCAAAAACATAAATAACTTAATAATGAATACTACATATTAAAATTATAGCAATATAATAGAATTATAAAATGATTAAATAATCATAATACTTGACGGATTTTAAATAAATTAAAGATGTATTAAAGATGTGTTTCGGGAATGTATATATATATATTTTTTTAAGAAAATTTTTCATAAATTTTTATCTAAATCGTGTCTGTCGAGTACCATTTTTTTGTTATTTTTCCCTTAAAATTTACCAAGGTTCAGCTCTCAAGGGGGGGGTTATAACACCCAACCCCCCCCCCCCTTGTCTACGCCCTATGACAAGGTGAGAGCAGAAAGTTTTATATATACATCCTTCGATCTTTGTTTGCACTCGATGTTTAAAAATGCATTTCTGTTGTCATTAAAGTTGATGGTCAATTGAATTTCAGCTTTTGTTGAAAGGACAGAGTTGAATATTATAGTTGATGATATAATAGTCTGCTATACGTTCCAAAGCCAAACTGCACTTCTTCCAATTTTTCCATGTATTTTCAATAATAATTATATTTTATATTTCCCGGTTCGAGCAAGTCAATAAAACTCGATTCTTGAAAACGGAAGAAAGGCCATCTGAAACCTGGAACTATGTGGAAATAATATATGAATAGACACAAATATTTGTTTTTGATTTGTACTTTTAAATAGAAGATTATATATAAGATCTCTGATTTCATGCATGGCGTGTTTGAAAGAATTATTGTTAATTTTGGATAATGTGAGACAATTGTGAGTATACAAGCATTAACGTAATAAAATCATCAATCGTGTTATTCTTTTAGCATGACTGAAATATTCTATAAATAGTTAGATTTATACCACTTGATCATTGCATCACATTAGATTAGTCACCCTCGCCGAACTATATATGAAATTATATATCTTGATATTGACTGGTAATGAATGACCTTCCGTTTTGCTCATTGGCAACATTATAGCCGTCAGTGTATTATTTCATGACTTTCATTTAGTGACTTATTGCTTATTGCAACTCGAGTCAAATGCACAGTGTGCAACGTTCACTTCCTGCCGTGCATGCAGTTTGTTTGCCTGACATTATTATTATACTGCAAGCAAGGGGAGAGAATGAAATAGAACTTTGAATGATCCAAGGCAATCAATGCATAATATTATGCAATTACTTCGTTCTTAAAATATAATTTTTTTTTTTTCATTTACTAATAATAGTAATAATACATTTCATGAAAACACGAAACCCCTTGCCTTATGTGTCGCAATGTGGATTCGAGTCAAAGACTTTTTAGTTTATATTTGTCGATGAATCATTTTGCCTCACCTATTTCTGGTATGGAAAATCATGCAGGGCTAACGCAGATAGCAATCAATGGAAGCTTTCTGGCTAACGTCCGAGCTGTCCCGAAATGTACATGATTATAATATAAAAGTTAAACATTATTGCAGCAGTTTCTGTCAGCCAGGACGTTATCCAATCTGTACCTCTCACACCTATACAAAGAACCGTTTGTTTCCAAGCCGAGGGTGGCGTGCACATGTGGCTGACTGCTCCCCCTCGATCCTCTCAGTGGCTGTGTGGGGTGGATATGGCCAGCCAGACTTGACAGACAGCAGTTCTAAGCCTCTCAGCGCTGCAATAAAAGGAGATTGTAAACAGAATCTGCCGTTGAGATAAACTGAAACATTAAATATACCACAAAGACAGCCAAAGATCAAGGGTAAAATTATTAACCCATGGATAAAAAAATATATATTTATATTATTTATTATAATAAAGCATGACTATTTTTGTGTGTGTGGTGTCCTTTTTTTTTATGAAGGAGTACTACAAACTCATGGTAACAAAACACTTCATTGTACCAGAAGAAAAAATCGGGGAGGTGGTCCCATGAGGTAAATGACCAGGTCAAAGATGAATAACTTTTTTTCCATAAAAAAGTTGGTCTGGCAGATGTCTAGGTATTTTCCCTACTCAATAACATGACATAAAATCAAAATATTAAATTTTAAGGGGGAAGTATAAACGTCAAGCAGTCAGTTCCTCTAGATTTATAGACAATAAAGTATTATTTCCACAACTTAATTACGATATATGTAGGAAGTTAGGAAGTAAATAAACACATTCTTATTCTTGTTTACATAAAAAAATCCCATAACGTTTCTGATTGTGCGTTCTAAGAAACATCACCACTGGTGACCGCGGAGGACATCATCATGGAAGTGACGTCACAGCATCAGCTGATCGCATCAGGGGAACTCCGTTCTGGAAACATTCACTTATTCCTAGAAACAGCCAGTTTGGGGTTATCAATGTTATCATTATCAAACCGCATGTGATAAGATGTTCAAAGAGAGACTACAAACACGTACACTCCATATATTTGTAAATATTACAAAATATTGGAATATTGTACTTCATCGGAAAAGCATTGAGTATAATATATAATATATAATATATATGTCAATTGTCAATAAATAAAATTATATATTCTATGTTTTATAATATATATTTTTGTGTGTCATGTCAACTATATGGCTGTAACGATATTTTGCTAAAACTCTCAAAAGAATTAATGAATAGTTTAATGATTTACGTTATAACTATAATATTATACCTATATAATAATATAATTACTATGACTAACTACATATTTTTTTTTTTTTTTAGGTGACAGTAACCTTTTATAATCATTGTCTTTAAATATTTTCAAATAAGGTTTTGAACTTTAAATTTGAATAAAAATGTATAATTAAATAAATATAATTATTTTTTTAAAAATTCAAAAGGGGACGGTTAATTCTCTTATCACAAAAGCTCCATGCATGCTCCATAGCCGTCAATAATAAGAAGAAGAATATATAATTATATAAATTATATTGATATGGCATCCTATAGCTCCCACCGTCCTATATACAAGCCTATAATGTAAAAAAACAAAAAAAATCGAAATTGCTTTTTTCATTTTTTTGGCATTAAAGAAATTTTTCAGAGCGAAATGGGTTCTTGATTCACTATCATGCAGAAGATCCCTATATCATATGGGGGGGGGGGTAGGAGAGCTAGGAGATGGTTTCAAATTAATAGCTTTAATAGTTAAGGAGAAAAAAAAAATCAAATTTTCTAACATGGTGGCTTATTTGGAGAAAAATTTTCCCGCTGGGGAACACTTGAAGCCTCTATTTGCCGAAGCTCTAGTGGACAGTGGACCCAAAATCACATTGGACCAACTTTGCACAATTCGATCTCTTGTAAGGTATTCTTCACATTTTAATAAGACCAATAAGGTTACAATTTGTAATGTTGATTTTAAGAAAGTTTACTTAATAAGCAAAGCAGCAAATTAGCAGCGAGCCGACCAACTGCTAAAATATCATAGAATTTTCTAATGCATTGTATTTGGCTCATGCAAAGTTCTATTTTTGTTCAGGGGCCAGAAATGTCAGAATGTAAGATGGCTGTACAAGCCTGTACTTTTGTTATAAGATGTTATGATTATTTAAATATAGTATATTTACTACTGCAGTATAATAAATATATTTATGCTGTATAGTAAGCTAACATTGTAATAAAATAAAAATAAATAAAAATATGCCATATACTGTATATAACTGAATGGAGGAAAACAAAATTAATTAAAATTAAATAACAAACAGGGATGGCTTCCAGATGCAAAATATATTATAATAATATTTTATTGTCTTTTTAGTCCATAATGTCCACATGTGCTATTCGAATGCACCCCTTTCTGACTCCGCGCGACAGCATGGTGCGCTGATTGGATAGTTCGGCAGTCATTATTTTAGTATTATAATATATATATTATAGAGGGCTGTGATGTTATTATTTTAAAGTTTTTAAAAGGCTTCAGAAGATTGAAAAAAAAAAAATCTGTTCTTTTAACGTGCAATAAATTTAACACTAGTATAATGACAGTTAACGATTTTTTTATGTCAATGCTATAAAAATATGCTATATAAACTATATATAAGACAATAATTAATTAAAATACATGTCAAGCATCATAATTTTATTAATTTTTAAAGAATGGCAAAGATTTTTTATTATATTATGTTTGTTTTTCTGGTACAATACAAAAATATATTATTAAAAAAAAAAAAAAATCCAAAGACCAAGAAGTAAATACTAAATAGACCACCATGTTTTAAAGTATAATATAGAAAGAATAATGGGTGTTTTCATTCATCACTTTGATACATAAATGCTTGGTTTAATTAATTAAAATCAAGCTGAAACGATCATCATTCACATTTTAATACACTTTACAATAAAATGGAAGTAGAAAGTTTTTAAAGGCAAAGTTGAGTGTTAACTCCCAAAGGCAATTTATTAATACATATATATTTTGTTTACTTTCATTTAAAAAAAGTTATATTAAAAAGTAGAAGTTTAATAAGAAATATTATCTTTGTGCGTCAGCAAAAATTAGGTTATCTCGTAAGGTCTGAAAAGAGAGCTCTATATAGACATCCCATTAGGCAGCAGGCTCACAAAACACACTGATAACATCGGAGTCAACGAACGTCCAGCAACACTTGACATGATAGGTCGATCTGTTGATGCTGCGCTTGGTTTTGAACCTTGAGACATTTTTTGTGATATTATTTGTAAGGATCAATGTCATCAATTGCTCAATATTCTCATGCAGATGGTAAATTTAAAAAAAAGAACATAAAATAAAAATAATAATAGGAATTTGATAATAGGGAGTTTGCTGATTGTAAAAACAAACAAATTCGGTGTAATAGATTTGAGAAAATCATTTTTTTTTCGTGCATGTGAAAAAGATACTGATTCGACTCAACGCCACCTGAGCAGCAATTTAACATTATATCTCGAAAATGTTACCGATTTTGATATAATTTTTTCACGAAAAATAATTTCATGATGTCAGGAAGGTACAATTTTCAGAGTGCTGTAGAAATATCTATTATATAATAATACTACGCCTATGTAATATCAACTCATGCAATTAAAATTTGTACAAATAATAATTTTAGTTTACATAAAGTTTTGTGTCAAAAAATGTTACTTAAAATAAAAAGATTACATGCTGGTTCCATAATGATTATTTTAATTTATAATAAGGTATTTAATAAATTCAGACATGACATGCAGCTTGGCAGAGATCTGGTTGCACTTTTGAAGGGAGGGTTTCTTTTATACAGCATTAGTAAATACATAAATATATAAGGAAATTATGTTTTATATATAAATTAATTATTATAATTTTGAGAGGGAAGGGGGTGCCTAATATTAGTCTATTACATGAAAAGTATCATGGAAATTTATAGAGCAATTCTTCTCCCCATATATAATTATATAGTTATATAATTAATTTTAGGAAAGTTAATGTTAATTAGAATTAAGTATGTTATGTATTTTATGTAACAACTGACGTGATCCATGCTGTACAGCCTATAATGATCGAAATAAAAATTTGAATATATTAATTACATTATGAGACCGTCAGCTTCAAAACCGTCCCTCTGCAGTTTTCGATAAGAGCTTTATCGACAGGTATCACAACACTTGAAAGTAGACTTTATGTCAGAAAGTGCAAAGATCCCGTTTTGAAGCTGACATGCATGCAGTCTCATATAATCTGTATATAAGTATTATATATGAATTAATAATATGTAGAATTTTAACTAATTCATAAATTCACTAATTTACTCTATAATGATTAAGTTTGTGAGTTACTGTTTAAATATATACTATAAAACTGAATTTAAAAAAAAAAATACAAAAATAATAATTTATATAATATAATTTACCATAAAATCGGTTTCACAGTTATATGTAAAATTTGATTTTAAATATTTATATAGAGATTATTAATTTTTATACAGAGGTGACCCACTAATATGTTCAATGACAAAATTAAAATACATCATATTATAATTCATAAACATATATTCATCAGCGAGCATGTCCATCACGTCAGCATTATAAATTTATGCCAATCTAATGTCATGGTGCATCAGCCATATTATTTTTATAATATAATATATATATATATATATATATATATATATATATATATATATATATATATGTATAATTTAGTGTTGCAGCATAAAATTATAATCACATTATCACATTTAAATAAATTTATCAATGTCACATATTGTAGATAGCGTGATGCTGCATGACAAATGCAGTTATAGTTGCAGATGATATTTTGTCGTTTCAAGAACATATATGATCGAATATGTAATATATTATATGAAAGTCAATTTCATTATGTTTCATTATTCATAGTTAAAAAAAATAAGTCAGTTAACTATAATGTTAAAGCATGACCAATTAAATTATTGAATCACAATTCACTTACGCATATTAATAAAAAAACAATGAAAGTGTTAAAATAATTTTTTAGTTAATTTTTTTTTTTTTTATTTTTAATCAAACCCTATTGGGTACTTCTATTTACTAATTACATACTACTTTGAAACCCCGAACCTTCCGAAACCCTAACTTGAGCGTTTCGCGGGCTCTTCTGGAACGGGGGCGGCCACGGCCTTGCAAATCCATCCCGGCATTTGCCTGCGGCTGAGGGAAACGTGGAAACCTCAGCCAGGATGGACGCTACAGCTTTTGTCAATGAACCGGAAGTGCAATGGTCCAAAGCCAGGGGAACCACGTAGTGGAAAAGCGCAACGATTTACCCCTGGGTGGGAAACGTGGTTTTTGTTGAAAATGGTCACCCATCCAACTACTAACCACGCGCGGCGTTGCTTGACTTCGGTGATCTGACGAGACCCGGTCAAGCGCACTGTGCCACACCTTCCACTTAATTTATTAATTTAGTAAACTTCATTTTATTATATATAAACCATAGGCTTCATTTAAATGGAAACTCTTATTTTACCCGACTCTTGGGTTGATGATGTATTTATGGTTTATAATTCATGGACAGATGGGAGGGCAAGTGGATATTATAGCAATTAAATGTATATTATTATAGCAATGGGTGAAAATCGCATCCAAAGTATAAATGGGAAAATCACGTTTACTGACCCATTTCAATTACCGCGCCGAACTTTATTTTATTATTATTTTTTTTTTTTACTACGTTAAACATATTTTATTTTCTGTTCATTATAAGCAATATTATATATATATATATATATATATAAGAGTTTTAGCGTCGACACTCCACAGTTATTAGATAGTTAGGGCTCTCTCAACATGAACCACACAATCACGAAATAAGCGGAAGCCAAAATGCATGCACCCGTGCGTCCGCTCGCTTCCGTTTTACCTAAATGCCCGCACATTATCAGAAATAATATAGCAACAAACAACAACTTTCTATGACAGTTTCAACAATAAACTTCATTATGTACACATTTTTTTAACACTGAAATAGCTTACTCAGCTTACTGTATAGAAATTATATATAATTTTGTCAATGAAATGCCATGGGGAAGGAAGCAGTTTCCATATAGAGTCGAGTATTATATAAAAATATATTACTCGCAGTTTCTATGCTAGATGCAATCGCTATAGTTTTATTTTTATTATTATTATTTTTTTGTCTCTATGTTGTATTATGTACAGCCACAAGAGAAATAAATAAATAAATAAATAAATAAATAAATAAATAAATAAATAAATAAATAAATAAATAAATAAATAAATAAATAAATAAATTTTACAATCACATCTCAGAAGTCGAGCCACCTAAATTGGTGATAGAATAGTATAATATATTCTATGTACTTAAGATTTTTACAAATTTCTTGACAATATAACGCAGTAATTTCTTTACTAACTTTAATAATCCCAGTAATTAAAAATATTATACATTTATAATTTCCAATATAAGAGTAAAGAAATTAAATAAACATTTTATAGTACACTATAAAATTTTATGTACTTCTTTATTATTAATTTGAACACAACATTGTTTATTTTTGTTTGTTTTTTTTTTTAAAAAAAGCTAGGTTTGAGGATTTGTGTAAAACTATTTATTTTGGAATATCCCAAGAACTGCTTATACTGGACCAGTACACTGCAAAAACAACTAAATACCAAAGGCATTGAGAATCTCCACAATCACTTTTGCATCACCAAAAGTGTTTAGCTTCTCAATGCTTTTATTGTTTACGGTCTTCATATACCTGTTGTAAAAAGCTAAAAAGTGATCACCAATCTAACTACTCGCCAGCTTAACTTCGGTAATCACTTTCGATCATACCCTTACCACTGCACTGCTAATGCTTTCTTAGTAGGAAGAGTATTATAGAGGTATATAAAATAAATAAGAGCTATGGTGAAATGACAAGGGTTCATTTTAATACAAGGTTATACAAATTTCGACCCTAGGGTAAAATTTGATGGCGGTTCTAATGGTGACCCTTAAATTTGCGACCCTTTGACCCTTAAGGGTCAAAAGACCCTTAAAATTTTTTTTCGTGAAAAATTGCAAAATTGACATTAGCAATGTCCTTAATTAACTTTAGAGCTCTTATTTACGCATTTTAAGGGTCGACCCTTGGGGTCTAACAGGGGTCATTTTTTTAAAGTTACAAATATTTATAACAAAATTTGTCAAAAACTGTGAGGATTATGGATTTAGCATTGGCGTTAATTGATTCAGTAAGAATAATGAATAATGACCCTCTAAGGGTCGACCCCTAAAATATATTACGATCTATTCCGCATATAATACTTCTAAATGCTATTAACATGCAATTTCTGAATGCTAATTCTATTAACAAAAGTCTAATGTTTAAAACGTTAGTTTTTAAATGGTAAAAACAGTGATTAAATAGCAAAGACATTTAGCTATTTTTCTAAATACTTTTAACGTTCAGTAAATGTTAAAAGCATGGAGGGTCTGAATACCGATTTTTTGCAGTGTAAACAGTTCTTGAGAATATCCTACGGCAAACAATATGAAATATCTATAAATAACGTATAAATAAAATGGTTAACTTGATTTTTTAGTAATAGTGCTATTATTTTTTCTATAAATGAAACAGTTTTTTTTTTTATTATTGGTTAAATGGTTACAAAAATTTAAACATTAAAATGTATGTGCAAAATTAATTAAATTTAATTTTTAAGGGGAAGGTATAACACTCCCAACAGTCCCAACGTTAAAAAAAGTCCCACACAT